>FIZU01013986.1:0-16299 GCA_900064475.1 Pseudococcus longispinus | reverse complement strand
AATTTGGAAAAATTTTCAGATTTCTACTGACTTTTTGTGCTTGGAATTGGATTTTGGAAAATTTTCAAAAAAGTTTCCATTATGAAATTCAATTACAAAAATCAGTTATGATTACTTCTGGATATTTTGTCAAACTTTTTTGGGCTTGAAAAATTTTTCAAAATTTAAATGACTTCTTGAACTTGGAAAATTTCAAATATCACGATTTTATGGACTTGAAAAATTATTAGATTTCCACTGACTTTGAAAAATATTTGTGAGACTTTTTTTGACTGTAAAAAATTTTCAATCTGCAAAAGCATATCCTATGTTCCATTGTTCCGTGGGTAGTATGGAAATGACGGTGACTTTTTGTTAAACGTATGAAAACATGAATTTCAAAAAGACATATCCATGTACCAATATGTCCGCTTGTAGAGTTGATCTATCTTTTCAACTTATTTTCAACTGAAAGTCAGAAAAATGTCATAAATTTCATTCTAAAATAAAATTATTAAAAAATCACAAAATCTTAAGAATCCCATAATTTCAAATTAAAAGTTACAAAATGTTTAAAATTTTTGTCCCAAAAACCAGTTTTTGAAAAAAATTACGACTTTAAATGAAAATTCTTAAAATACTTGGAAATAATTTTCAAAATCGTAAGAAGTTGTGAAATAATTCATGATTTTAATGGATGGTAAATGAAAAGAAAGTACGACCCTGGGGCTATTTTTGAAATTCGCGGAAATGATTTGAAAATTCGGATAAAAATGAAGAAAGATGATTAAAAAACCTCATTCAAATTATAGCAGAAAGTAAGAAAATTTATAGAGAAAATTGGATGAATGATTGAAGATACGAATACAAATCGATACATATTCAAGAAGAGGGTATGCCCCCCATAAATTATTATTTTTTAATCGCGAAATCTTTTGAAAAATTGGTAATTTTTCAAGAAACTTGGAAAATTTTCGAAAAATTGATTAGAAAATTATGATTTAAAAGATTTTATTATAGATCATCAAAACAACTCAATTCCTACAATTTCCTCAAATAGTCTCACGTACTAATCAAATTGAATTTTTTTCAATTCTGAACCGAGAGGATGAAAGCGCAGAGCACTTCAAAGTTGAAATTTCGAATAAAAAGAGCAAAAATGTCAAAAAAAGAGGGTAAAAAACAAAAAAAAAAAAAATGAACCTTTAAAAAGAAAACGAAAACGATTTCAGTTTTTTTTTCCGAAAACATGGAGTGTTCTAGACAGACAGTCATTCAAGGAGAAGGTTTCACGAAAAAAAAGAGATTTCATGTAAAATTAAACAAAATAAGTATCTATTATTTTATCAAAATAAGCGAAAAATTTTGCAGAAAAAAGCATTCGGGAAACTGAAATTTCTCAATCTTTTACAACTTTTCACCCATTAAGTGGGTCATTGGGTGTTCAGACCCCACTTGAACCCTCTTCCTTTAATACCCCTTTGAATGCGCATTATATCAAAGGCAAAAAAATAAAGAAGTGACTTTTAAAAACGAAAAGAAAATTTTCCCTGAAAAAAACATTTAAAAACTGAAAATTTATCATTTTAGCTCATTTCTTTTATATTTTTCGATGTTTTCACTGCTTTTAATAAAATTAAAAAAAAACTCACTTTTTTCACTACAATTTGAAAAATAAGTTTAATTTTGAAACAGTTTGAGGGCTTAAAAGTTGGATTCAAACTTCTAACCAAAATTCTAGAAATCCTTCTTCCCTCCCCATAATTGATATTTAATTCAAGTCTGAAAATTTTTTCGTTGGAGAAAATTTAGAACTCTCTTTTCAAGAAAATCAGAACTGAAATTTATTACTGAAAAAAATTATTATTTTGTTCACCAATAATTAAAATGTTGTGAGTTTTTGATATCTGGATTTTTTTCATTAGTTTTATTGAAATTTTGACAAAATTTTTGTTTTTTCATTACTCTTACTAAAATCACTGCTTTTCAACTTACTTTCACTAAATTTTTGTATTAGACATTCCGCAATTGAATTTGAAAATAATGGTATAATTCAAACATTTAAAACAATTTCAAGTTGTCAAAACTTAAGACATTTACATACCTATCAAAAAATAAGTACAATAACAAAAAAAAAGGTCAAAAGTTGACAAAATGCCATTATCTGAGATTGCCTTAAAGGCAATTCATATATATATTTTTCTTTCAGGAATAACATTATGGCTAGGTATCATCATGCATGATGATTTTAAATTTCCATCACATTCACGAAAAAATCTCATGTCCTAGTAATGTTCATATTTTCGCTACAAAAGACAATCTTTTTAAGGTTCACAACTCATTTTATTCCATTTCAGTAATTTTAACAAAGAACGAAACCGTGAAATGCATCGAATTAATGCATACCAACGTCGTTGTCGTGAAAAAAATGGTCAATATTTCCCGAACCCCGGAAACAAACTTTTTTCAAACTTTTTAAAATATGCATCAAGTAGAAAGAAACAATGTTTACGTCGAATTACATAAGTATATGAATTTTTTATTACAAAATCCACTTTCTGAATCAGCTTATTTTCATTTTTGATTTTTAAATTTCGAACAAAGTTGGTACCTGTCTACTTAAGAAGTAGCATAATCATTTTTAGAGCTTGAATTCCCAAAATTTCTAAAATTTCCAGCACCTTTTTCAAGATCGAATGAAAATTTTAAGCTTTCTAAGGGCCATTTTGGTAACCCCTTTTAGAGGTGAGATTCTGAAAAAATATATATTGTGTACTCAGTCTAGATGTATAATCTCATATTTTTTTAGAACTTGATATCGTGGTGCGTCATCTTCAAAAATGCAAAAAAAGGATTTTTTCATCCCCTCCCCCTCTTAAGATAGGTCATTTCTGGTCGAGATTTTTTTTTTCTTGCAATATATCATTAATGACACCAAAATATACCATCAACCCGCACTTAGGCAAAATTCGTTCATTTTTTTCTTTTTTTCTAATTCTCTTAAAAATACACGAACGTCATTTTGGGAACCCACAATCTCCTCAAGATGACCTAGGGGCCTAAAAATCATGTCTAAACTTTTTTCAAGTCGATATCTATCATAAATCGCAATTTCAGCAAAATCGAGGAAATTTGATTTTTTTGGGTTCCTTTTTCAAAAATTGAGTATTTTTGATTTTAGAAAATTGCACATGAAATTAGTTGAAAAAAATCAAAGTTTCTCAATTTCGCTGAAATTTCATATCAATATAATAAAAATTCAAAATTTCGCCAAATAAGCCCTTCCTACAAATTTTTAAACATTTTAGTCATTGGACATCTTTATCAAACCGTTACTCTGAAGGGTAAAATAGCTTCTAAATTTTCAGCGCTTGATAACTCATTATTCGTTGAATTTTAATAACCAGGAAAACTCCATAAAAAACAATTTTTCATAAATCAGATTTCAAATTCATTACACAAAAAGCACAAGGAAAAGTTTCATAACAGATGCAAAATCTGCCTATCCCCTGCACCAAACGAGTACTCAATACTACAAAAAAAACAGTGATTTTTTCCCCCAAATTCAACACTTTTAAAATCAATAATCCCATATCAAAATCAGGCAGGTGGTTCTCGCAACGAAAATTATTTAGGAAAAAGGTCGACTACGAATAATGAGCATTTTTCATTGTAAATATTTATTCCGAAATAAGAGACAAATAAAGAGCGTATTTTAATTTAAAATCTGCCGAAAAACTTATCTCATCGAAAACGTTAATCTATAAGCTCGACGGTGTATACCTACTTGTACAAATTAATTAATCTTTTGACAGTTTCGTAATTACGCTTTCTTATTCGTGTTATAACAAATTGCTTTATTACGACGATATTGAAAAATAAATAAAACTCGATGCGACGTATTCGTACCTATACCTACAAATGCGATAACATACTCAGACTATTGCCAAATGTTGAAAAATTACATTTCGATTATTATTAAACCTACATTTTATAGAGCTACACCTACTTATACATTAACAATCGTATGTCTTATCGTAATTTTTTTCAGAATGGTTCATTAATTCGGTATGGAATGTGTAAACGAATGGAAAAATACCAAGTTGGCGAACGTATCCGATGTCTGAATTAATTACTTAGCAGATCTACAATAATTTTTGCAAACGTAGGTAATAAATTTCCAATTGGCAATTTCCATTAATAAAACTCAACAAGTTATGAAACACAGAGTGGTGAAAATTGGCACTTGGGTATTTTTATACACAGCTACAGTTCAATTGGTTTTTGTCTTTGGTAAATATTTGCGAAAGCGATGAATATTTAAATGAATTCCTCCAATTATTATGCATACTTGTGCATACCTTTACTTTATTATGATTCCAAACAAAGGTACATATGTGAATACGCTTATACCTTTGTATTTGTAAATAATTAACATTCTTTTTTCAATACTGGAGAACATTGTAATGGAAATAGGATAAAATCGACGATAACAAACTCTCCAAGTTAATTAATTCATTTACATTTCGAATTCGTTTTCCTGGCTTTTTTCCTTGATACGTAGCTAGGTGTATCGTCGTATTTTATTGACTGATTTCGACGTTCAATTTTTCAGCTTGGAGTTACCTCTTTCTTGACAAATTTAATGAAAAACTGACCAACTCACTTTGTTCATCGATATTTTTCAAAATTAATTTATCGAAATTTGAAATTCGATGGATTATCTTGAGTCTACACAATCGAGCAACGACTTAGAAATGGGTTTACAATCACAAATCGACAGAATGTTCTACATGAAAATCAATTCAAAGTTCGAACCTGATTTTGCCAACAAATCAAAGATTCTCGATCAGCACATTCCAACAATAGAATTTTAATATTTTTATTCAATATTCGCACAGTCACAGAACACACAGTGAGGGAGATTTTCGAAGAAATTGAAACGTTGAAAAGCAGGTTCAATCACGACAATGATCAAAATTCAAAAATACAATAACAATAACACATTTTCAATGGCGAAATCCAATGCATCGTATTTCAGAACACTGCAGATTTTTAAAAATTATGGTCTTCTATCCATTCAAAATCAAACATGTACTCACTCACACAATCACACAATCTTGGTTACGAATATCGAATGGATTTCATCACAAATACCACGATCAATCAAAACAAGTTCGATTACTCACCCTTATTTTTGTTTTCTTTTCTTTTGAATTTCTTCGGATAAATCAAACTGAATTGGCTTTGTCCGCACCCCATTATGTGGACAAATGGATGATTACGAACACATATTCGTTAACAACGGGAATTAAACACTTTAAACAGCGAAATTTTACATCACACACAGCACAGACGAGAATTTATCATCAACCCATGGTGAAGACGATGCAACTTCATAAATTCGAATTACTACTAACCAACATCTAACAAGAGCAAAAATTCTTACACCAAGGAAACCATGTTAAATAAACTTTTCCATTGTAATTAAATCATGACATTTTACAATTACGTACACGACAAAGCACATTCAAAACGAAGCACCTTTAAATCGACACCGGCAACAGATTGTAAACAAAATATCTACTTACGCACAAAACGTAAATTTGCAGAGAACTTTCCGTTACTAACGATCAGGAAAATTCTATAAAACAGTGTTACCTTTTGGTAAGAGGAAAAAATTACGAGTTTTCTATTTCGATCGCAGCGCTATCTAGGTGCGGGAATTGTTACATACTGATGCGCAGTGTTGACCGGGAAGTGGTTTTGAATTCGGTTGGTTGTTATTTTTTTTTTAAATTAATAAATTGAGCCTTTTTTTCACAGAATAGTTAATAATTAATTAATTAATTATTGTGTATTTTCACATTAAATGATTATTATTTTGTTTTATATCATAAAGATTTTCTATAATTACCAAAAATGCTTCAAAGATATGGACGAAATAGGAATAAATTAGAAAACTGTTGCTAGATTTATAATGGAAATTGTTACTTTTTGATTTTATTGAATTATGATGATATTGAATTGATCAAATCTTTCTTCGCAAATTTTCAATTGTATTGAGTACCTTTTATTCGTGTTAATTTAGATATTTATATATTAAACGGGATATTACGAGCAATTGAATGAGTATTTTACATGAACGTATGTTAAAATCTGCTAAATTTCATATCTCCATTCAAAACTACAAAAAATTCTTCAAACAAGAAATCACGACGACGAATCCAATACCCAATAAAATGATTAATGATCAATATCCCATCTGAAACATATTCTTCGAGAATTTCTAAATTAAAATTAAATTTAACGACGATCCTAACACAAAGCTGCTTGCACTGGAACACTTCAAAAAAAAAGTCCAAACGTATTAACTTATATTTCTTTTTTTTTTGCCTCATTTCAAACATCAAACGTATTACATCTTAAACATAAAAAATTAACGTAATTTCGCAATACAATTTCCATTCTAGATTTCAAAATTATTTTGTTTACATGTATGGACTACGTTAGGATACGAAACAAAACAAAACGTTACATAATTACTTGAGTACATGAATTTTCATCGCATTAGAACGAGTATTAAGCTTGCAAACTACAAAACTATAACGTATAATACGCGAAAGATGATCAGAGAAAAATGATGTAGGCGACAGAAGAATATTAAAAATTATTACCATTCAGTCGACAGACGAAATGTTACGACTTTTATTAGGTAATAAAAATGTACATATGTAAGATTTATTATTCAAACAAATATTTGAAAAGAATGTTTTTTTTTCAAAATACAAATTCTGACAAAGTATACCATTCAATTCGTTAGAGAATTTTTTTCGTTGGATGTGAATCGAGTTCAAAAGTGGGAATTTTTTGAGATGAGATGGATCTCGAGAAAGTCTAAGGTTTATTAGAGTATTTTATTTCAATTTGATGGTACGTGCGGTTTTTTTCTTCAAATCTACTGGCTTTTTTTATGGCTGGGAAAAAAAGATACGATTTAGGGAAGACGTAATACTACAAATAGTACCTAACCGATATACATAAGAAATTGAAGTATAAAAAAAAACAGTTTTCAAATTGTAAAATACTGATATTATTTACAATTGTACAATGCTGGGGAATTTAATCGAAAATTTTACGATTTTGTTTATTTGAAAAATTACACATTTCGTTCGTTAAATGATGATTTCACGACATCAACAAATAATTCGATTGGAATTCATTCGTATTATTTTTAGTGAGTTTTTTTTTAGTTAAATAATTTAAACACGAAGTCAAAGTATAACATGAAAAACATTGCGGTGAAGCTAAACGTACAGGTAACTAAGTCATTCGTTAAAAAAAAGAATAAATAAATAAAAAAATCAGGTGAATGCACTCTATCGTTTATACATATGCTCAAGTGAATTCATAATTTTCACCCAATTATATATTCCAATATAAAATTAATAAAATGTTTACTTACAATCTTACATACGAGACGGTTAATTCATTTTTGGAAATTTTTTACACACACATGTTACATAAATATTGTATATTTTGATTAAAAATTAAGAACTAGGTTGCTATCAAACCCTTGGGAGTGGTTTCTCAATACTGAACCATTTCTTTTCAAAAATTTGTTCGAACAAGTAAATGATGGATATTAAAAACACACATATAAATAAATGAACATAAGAAGTTATCACATAAATATGAAAAAATTTAATTGTCGATAAATAATTAGTACGAAATCACAAAGGAGGCCCCGGCAAGGGGCAGTCGTTTTGTCAGCTTCCATCGGTACTTGGTTCGTCGTCTTTGTTATTGGTCAAGGTACTCCATAATGGTGATCTTGGTGGCGGTTTCTTTTTCTTATCCGTTTGTACACCAACATCCACCCTTTTTCCGGGCGGTAGCACTGATTGCTAACTGTGTGATGATTGAGAAAAGGCTTCCATTGATGATAGAGTATTTTCTATGTCTGGTTCGCTGCTTCTTTCTTCTATCACTGTGTCTAGTTCTAGTGATTGGAAGTTTCTGCTCATGGCTCGGTCGTTTCGGGTCGAGGTGTTTTTCGTCTTTTGCTGTTGCGCTCCGGCGAGATAAACTCCTGGAATTAGAAAACCAAGGTATTAGAATGAGGGAGCAATGCGCTGACTAGGGTATTTACTAATTATTTATTAAGATTATGTCTAATACGGATGGAAGCTCTAGGGAATATCTTATGTAATGGTATTAAGGTAATTATACCAAATCAAAGCCACAGATACTGGCATTACAGGTATCTAAATGAACATTGTAGGGTAGTAGGTAGGGAGATATCTTGGTGTTTCTACGATTACACGCTTTGAATTAAGTTCAAATAAGTAAATATATAAAGCATTATTGACAATGATTGAATATACGAGATGTTTCATCTGATTTCTATTTCATTTAGACGAGTCGAAGAAATAAGAGCGATTTATAAGGTAATTACTGTTGAAAAGTATTAATGCTACCAACTACTACGTTTGTTCACTGCAAATTGCTATAGTTTTAATCGAGAAATATCATATGAAGATTTGACACCTTTATTAGGTAGAGTTGGTTTACCTACATTACCAATTTAGTAATTGTTGGAGCAATGTTCAACTTTTCCACACAAAAACAGAAATAATGGAAGAAGTATGCGACTGTGTAGTGTGTTTGTAGCATTTAAGGTGATGTTTTCAGATGTACAGAACATTCAAAACACATTATTTCCATTCTTCTCTCCATTTCGGTACAGAAATTCATGTAAGAATAATTTGAATAAATTTTTCGCTTCTAAAACGAAAATTTTTCTCCATTAATAAGTGGAAGAAAATCATGCAACAAAAAATGACCAACTTTTAATTCTCTTTAACTTTTGTTTCAAACTTTTTTTCGTATTATAATTTTTTAGGTAAAAGAAATTTTTTTTAGGGACACCCGGGTGAAAAAAATTGGCTAAATTTACGATACAGAAAAAAGTTTGAAACAAAAATTATAGAGAATTAAAAATCGATCATTTTTTGTTCTATAACTTTTTTTTTGTTTAGCACTGGAGTCGGTAGAAAAATTATTAATAAAAGATAATTTGAAATAACACTTCTGCGTTAGTAAGTAGAAAAAAAATTATAGGACAAAAAATAATCAATTTTTAATGCTTTACAACTTTTGTTTCAAACTTTTTTTCGTATCGTTATTTTTTTTGGCAAACTTGATTTTGTGGGACACCCGGGTAAAAAAAATAGCTAAATTGACGACACGAAAAAAAGTTTGGAACAAAAGTTGAAGAGAATTAAAAATTGTTCATTTTTTGTTCCATAACTTTTTTTCTATCTAGCACTGGAGTTTGGAGAAAAATTATTAATGAATGAAGTTTGAATTATACATTTTTCGCTTTTTAAAAAAACAACACTTGTGCATAAGTATGTGGAAAAAAATTATAGAACAAAAAATGGGCAATTTTCAATTCGCTATAACTTTTGTTTAAAACTCTTTTTCGTATCGTTATTTTTTTTTTACAAACTTAATTTTTGGGACACCCTGGTGAAAAAAATTTAGCTAAATTAACGATACGAAAAAAAGTTTGCAATAAAAGTTGTAGAGCACCAAAGATTGATCATTTTTTGTTCCATAACTTTTTTTATATCTAGAACTGGAGTCTGTAGAAAAATGATTAATGAATGAAGTTATATTATTATTTATTAAATTATACATTTTTTGTTTCTTAAAAGAACAACATTTCTGCATTAGCACGTAGAAAAAAAATTATAGAACAAAAAATTATCAATTTTTAATTTTTTACAACTTTTGTTTCAAACTTTTTTTTACAAACTTGATTTTTTGGGACACCCTGGTGAAAAAAAAATTAGCTAAATCAACGATACGAAAAAAAGTTTGAAATAAAAGTTGTAGAACATCAAAAATTGACCATTTTCTATTCTATACTTTTTTTCTAAGCAGTGGGAGCAGCTATTGTTCTTGAAGAGAGAAATATACAGGGCGTTTCATATCGCTCAAGTCGTAACGTCCTTCCTTCCAACTTTTGATTCGAGTAAGATAGAAAGCTGGGGTTTGTACCATTGAAAAGAGGGCCTTTTTTCACACAAGGCAAGTTCATAATAATGGTATATTATTAATATAATTTTTTTTTTTTGAAAATTTGGCTAAAATTGAAAAAAAAAATGAAAACCATTTTGTATTTTTTTGAATATTTATAGATACGAAAAATTCAAATACCCAACTTAAATCAAAAAATCTACCCATATTATATTAGGCACCAACTTGCAATTACTTTTAAAAAAATTGTGAAAAATTACCTCCGATTAGTTCGATACCGATCATTTTATTTTACATACTAAAGCATATAATTTGTTACTCGAACTAAGTACTGACGTAATAAGCTACGTAGTAAAAAGGTCGCCATTTCTGACACCAATTTATCTCGTCGCCAACAATTTTAAAGTAGATAATTTAAAAATACTTGGAAAAGGGGAGGTATTTTCACAACAAAGGGGAAGAGATGAGGGTAACCCTACACCCCAGAACAAAATTCAAGACGGAAAAGACAATTTGTATGTACTTTAAAATATAAATAATTTAAAACGTAGATACCTACGACTACGAGTAACAAGGAACGTAAGGTAAGGTAAGGTACGTACTCGTATACTATCGTATATGAAACATTTCAAGGAATGGTTTTAAAATTCAGAACGCGTACAAATTGTGGATTCGCAATTCAACGTGAAACTTTCGTTAAGGATGACTACGGTAATGGTTTAAGTGGCAAATTAACCTTTACCTATAATTGTTCGGAATTAGGAATTCTATTCACAATTCTAGTATCATATTGACGATAAATTTGGTTATACGGTTCACATATTCGAATAGGGAAAATGTTTTCCAAGTGCTACGCATAGGTATTCAACAAAGAAGAGGTACGTACAACCTAGATCTACACCTAGCTAACAATTGGAGGGAAATTTAGGCCAAATTAGCGAAATGTTTTATTCATATTTATATTATATTTTTAGATTTAAAAATTATAAGTAGGTATAAGGTACTAAATTACCTAAATAAATATATAATATTGTACAGGGTGTTCGGGTAAGAGTGCATCGCCTTCAGACCAGTGATGCAGCTACTCAAACCACACAAGGGTTTCGTGAATGCATGTTTGCCGAACCTAAGATTTGAAGGGGCACATTTATGCACTAATGAAGATGACTTTTTCAGAATGTCATAACTCTGCTGATTATATAGGTAGGCAAAATGTTTTGAAAACTTGTTAGTAGGACTTTTTAGGCTCTACAAAATGAGTTATAATCAAGTTTTGTCTAACTCTAAAATTGAAGGATTTACGAGGATTTGAAAATTTGTTTTAATTTGCAAGTTAGACAAAATTTTGTTTTTGCGATGACCAAACCAGCGAAAAAGGTGACGAAATTCCGTAACGCGGACGTTTAGGCATTTTGTCAGACTTTTTTGGACTTGGAAAATTTTTCAGAATTCAAATGACTTTCTGAACTTGGAAAATTTCAAGAAAATTTCAAATATCGGAATTTTGTGACGAAATTTCGTTACGTTGATTTTTAGACATTTTGCCAGACAAATTTTTCAAACTTTTTAAACTAGAAAAATTTTAAAAATTGGTAAAAAAATTGAAAAAATTGCCACAAAATCAAGAAAACTACAAAAAATGTTGTAAAAACTTTTGGAATTTTTCATAAAAATTAGTTACTGCAGTAAGTAAAAAATTATCAAAAAATGAGGAAAATCGTCGGAAATTTTGTTAAAACTATCAAAATGTTGACAATAGTCTTGAAAATCGTTGAAAATTTCGTAAAAATTGGAAGTAAAATCATGGAAATGGCCAAAAAATCATTTTCATAAAAATAATTCAAAACAGGAAAGATTGATCAAAAAGTCATGAAAATCGTTAAAAATGTTGAAACAACAAAATTTTTACAAAATCGTACAAATTACCAAAAAACTACGAAATCAATCAAAAATCTCGTAAAAACTTCGATTTTGGTGATTTTTTTTTATCACTTCTACGATACTTTCACCTATTTTTATGACAATTTCAATTATTTTTACAAAATTGACAACAATTATTATGACTTTTTGACCATTTTTATAGTATTAGCATATAGGATGCGCTTTTGCGATGAAAAAACCAGCCAAAAAATGTAATGAAATTTCATCACGCTAACTTTTAGTGATTTTGTCAGACTTTTTTGGACTTGGAAAAAATTTTCAGATTTTAAACGACATTTTGGAGTAAGAAAAATTCAGAAATTACCCTGACTTTCAGACATTTTGTCAGACAGCCTTTCACCTGAATTAAAAAAAAATTGTTCGTTTTCAAAAGTCAGACATCATGTTAGACTGGATTAACCTGACTTTTTAAATTGGGGAAAATTCAGTGCTGGAAAACTGAAATCAATAAAGTTCCAGTCTCAGTTTTCTTCTTTGTAATTCCAGTTCCCAGTTTCTCAATTTTTTTCCAAATTTAAAAAAAAATTCAACTTGAAAGCTAAAATTGACACTAGAGAGCAAAGAACTCAAAAAATAAATTAACCAAAAAAAATACTATACGAATAGTTCAAAAGTAAAAAGTCTAAAGCCAAATGAAAAACACTGTGAGAAAATCAGAAAAAAATCAAAGAATTTCAGTTTCAGTTACGGTTTCCTAGTTTTCAGTTTTCGCATTCAAGTTCCAGTATTTTCAATTTTCCACCCCTGGGAAAATTTCAGAGATTCTGACTTTCTGGACTTGAAAAAAAGTTTATGAGTCGAGCAGCTGATTTTTCGAATTTAGAAAGATTATTTAGGACTTGTTGAGATATCAAACCAATTTTTGGGCATGGAAAATTTCAGAGAGATCACATTTTGAAAATGTACACAAATGCCTCTTTTTATATTTTAAATGGATGTAGCGCCTTCAATGTTATAGTCAGGCAAAACATTAATAGCTCATTTTGTAGAACTCAAAAAGCTCAACAAAAAATAAATACTCCAAATTTTGTCTAACTTGCGAATTTCACGAGTTATAAAACATTCAAATTTTTTAATTATTAAAGCTCCTTCAATTCGCAAGTTAGGCAAAGTTCGAAAAATTCCTTTATTATTGAGCTTCTCAGGCTTTACAATATGAGCTAATAATGTTTAGCCTAACTTTAGAAGATGAAAACAGAGGTACATTCTTGAAATTAAATTTTTTCTTCGTCAAATTTTTTCAAAATAGTCTTCCAAGCTTTCAATTTTGGAGTTAGGCAAAACGTTATTAGCTCATTTTGTAGATCTTGAAAAGTTCTAGAAAATACAGTTCTTTCAAAATTTTGATAATTTGCAAATTGGAGGAGTTTTGAAGCCTACAAATCTTCAAATTATTTTAACTCCTTCAATTTTAAAATTAGGCGAAATATGAATATAACTAATTTTGTAGAGCAGAAAAAGTTCTACAAAAAAGTTTCAAAAAAAATTACCTATCTATACTATCAGCGTAGATACGACATTCTAAAAAAATCATCCTTCATTAATGCATAACTTTTCCCCTTTAAATTTTAGGATTGGCAAATTTGCATTCTTGTGTGGTTTGGATAGCAGCATCTCTGTTTCGAAGGCGGTACACCCCATCCCGAACACTCTGTATAAGAAACATCTCTCAACCTTTTAGACATTTCAACGGGTCAACAC
This sequence comes from Pseudococcus longispinus, assembly GCA_900064475.1. Classification (NCBI taxonomy): domain Eukaryota; kingdom Metazoa; phylum Arthropoda; class Insecta; order Hemiptera; family Pseudococcidae; genus Pseudococcus; species Pseudococcus longispinus. Next base: position 2,631 of record FIZU01013986.1, on the reverse strand, counting down.
ACTCTTACAACACAACGACGTGTTAATAACGTCACCTAATTCGAGAAAGTACCATAACGTCAGACAGGTATATCAGAATTTACGTGTCGTCTTTCGTCTGCATTTAAACATTTTTCTATCTTCTTCTTCGTACAGAAATATACGAATTAAAGTACAAAAAAAAAAAAAAGGATGCTCGAAGGGAACCGAGCATTTAAAAAGCTCATATTGAATCCGACCGTGTTGACAAGCTCCAGCATAGCTGGTTCTAGTTGATGGAAACTAAACATAATTTATTATTTTCACGAATCCGCATACGTTGGTAAATTTTACAGTTTACACGTGAGCTAAATTTGAAAACTTTTCTCAGCAGCTTTTTTCTCACCGTAGGTATATATCCATTTAAGGAGTAAATTTTTACGCCCTCATGTACAAGTCATCATTAAGGTAGCTACCTACGACTACGTGACATCAAAAGGATAAAAATCCACAGCGATTCGAAAGATTACCTCTTGCGAAATGTAGAAAAAGTCTTTTCGAATAAATTACGCCAGTTAATTGTTCGCTGAACAATGCGTTTTAAACGTAAGAAAAGAAAAATACTAAAAAAAGTTAAGCCTTTCGCCTTCATCAGCACGTTTGAAGTATAATCAGAACGGAAATATTTATTCCTTTTGCACAGTTTTCATTCCATTTTCTTCCTTTTTAATTTCACCTTTTTCTTATTGTTATTCTCGCGAAATTCTACGCTATACCGAAGCGATTAATCTAAGGTGAAAAAAAGTTTTTCTTATTTTTTCCAACTCGGTACTTTGGCGCTATCGCTGTCAAAGTTCAATTGTGTAAAAAACAATGTAAAAGTTTAAAACTGCTCGTCTCATTAATCACCTAAGTCGAATAAAAACCCCATAATTAATTTTAAAACGCGATTCTCTCCAGCCAAATTTTTTATTGACAATAAACGCGACCGAAAAATTTTTATACGTTTTATGTCGAAGCTGTAAAAAAAATAGCAGTGTGCGGATTTCTCCAACGAGTACGTACTGTGAAAAATCGCATCTTGAAACGACGACAGCGAAACCACAAGCCGAAAAATGTCTAATTTACTTTCCTTCGTAATTTCCTTTCAACCATCAAATTGTTAAGAAAGTTTTTTCTTCAACAGAACGAATGCAAATTAATCATTTTGTTAAAACTGTCATTTATACTCGCGCAGCTAACTACGAGTATTTCGATTCTTTAAAAAAAATACGTGTACTATGGAACCCGGGGATGGTATTCGTAGACACTTTTTTAAATTTCGTCCAAATTATAGGTATAATACGCCCGTTTCCGTCGATATTTTTCATTTCACTAATTTATTATATCGTAACGTTTGGAATATTTCAACGAATACATCATATTGTCAACGAGAAAATTTACTTTGGAAATCATCGTTCATCAGCGTTATCTTTTTAAGCGATTTACCCAAAGGATGAAGCGAAACCGTGCTTGGGCAATGTTTCCCAGCAGCTATTTTAAAATGACTGTTATTTATGGAGACACCGAAAAATACTATTTTTCTAATGTTTCACCTGATTTGGTAGGTATACGGAATATAACCTATTTCAATCGAGTGGATCGAAAATTTTCTCGAGTTTTTCGGCAGAAGCTGGGAAAAAGTAAGTGATATGTGTATTTTGCGATTCGAAAATTTACCTTGTAACGAAGTATTTTTTTGGGATATTTTTGGTATTGATTTTTGGACTTGGAAAATGCGATTTTCTACTCTTTTTCGATTATAAAGGAGTTCGAATTGCGACCGTCGTGACGCGAGAGATAAGAGACGACGTTGCTGGTAGCTCGATACTCGTAGGCGCGGGGATAAGATGGGTGAAAACCAGTCTCCCATCCTTCTGTCGACGTAGTGTATGTACATGCGCGCGCATCTTGTCTCTCCCTTCACGTCGTTACACCCGAAGTCGGTTATATAATGCCCTCTGCTCCGAGTTTTCTTCACAGTTCTGCGACGAACGTGTCGTGAAGAAAAGGCCTAAGGTAAGTGCCCATTCTTTTCCTTCTCGTCGACCGGCAAATTCACACTGGTGCCGCCAATCGTGTGCTGGCACTAGTCGAAGGCTGTGATGGCTTGTCAGTCAACGATGCTGAACCTGCTGGTCACTTGGTTGATCGTGTGGTTCGCCGAATGAGCTGGAGTCGTGCAGGTCGATGGGTTAGTAAATCCGCCGAATGTGCTGGACCTGCTGGTCACCTAGTTGGCCGCGTGGTTCGCCGAAAGTGCTGGAATTTACCAACTTCTTGACCGACATTCCATCATCGTGACCGCCTCGATCTGAGCGCTGGCACGAGTCGGCATAGGTAAGCAACTGCGAATTTCGCCTACTGGAGCTGAAATTCTGTAAATCTGATCGCAGATTTCGCCATTTTGTGCTGGAATCGAGCTAGTCAAATAGTATAATCGGCTCGGAACCTCGGAGTTCGGACTTCAAGTGGGAAATTTGTGCAGGTCTTTGATTCGCCCAGCTTCGCGAGAGAATTGCTGGAGTTGGTGCTGGAGAACGTGTCTTTGACGCCTTAGATTGCCAAATCACCCCCATCTATCCGGTCTTCTACCCGGTTATGTAGAAGTGACGACCCTGTTTTGTTTGTTAT
>FIZU01013983.1:0-12801 GCA_900064475.1 Pseudococcus longispinus | reverse complement strand
TTTCTATTATTTCATTTGTTTTATCGTGAATGAAACTTATTACGAATATTTCGTTCAAAATGAAACTCCTAGCAAAAAAGGAGTACTTCACATGTTCTTACGAGAGCTGTTTCTAACAGAAGAATACAATAAAAAAAAAAGAATTCAAGTATCACTGGTGTTAATCCTTGGTGGTCTGTGCTCCCTGAGGTGTTGTTTCTTTTAATCAGCAGGTTTTGCAAATTTCACTCCTAAGATTTTACTCAAAACTGCACGAGCTACTTATTCACTCCACTTCACTGAATAGAGGTTTGGCTTTACCCAAATTGTCCTAATTTTGATATCACCAAAATTCTAGGAATGGGAAAGGATTCAAACAAATGCGCAGGTTCAATTCCCTAAGGAGAAATTAGTGATTCATGCCGATTCTACAACATCTTGTCTTTCGGCGAGCTGGATAACTTACCAAAAAAGTGACAAAACGAACGAACGTTTATACCCATTTCAGCGAAGAACAGGTGCAAGGGACTTTTAGGACAATAAGTGATGAAGATTCAAAAAATGTCAGGAAAAAGTAACTTTCGGATACTTAATTTTAGTGATGGGCAGATCCGGCAGATCCAAAGATCTTTAGATCTTCCGGGTCTTTTGATCCAAAGATCCGGATCTATAATTCAGATGCTTTGTGATTTGTAGATCTGATCTATGATCTCAATTTCAAAAAAAATATTTGTTACTTTTTCCCATTTTTTACACGGTAGTGATGGGGGCACTTCAAATCAATGTGTACCTGTGGTTCAAATCGCATTGTTTTTTATCAGAGGCCGAGGGAAAATAAAAAGTAACTTTTAAATTCAAAGAACGATGTAATCTGTGGTTTTTTGACTCATTATTCTTCGTTAAACCTAAGTACAGTTCACCACAGTCCACAACTAAGTATTCATATTCTCTTATGTTAGAGGACTTTATGATTTTCTGTCAAAATTGGGGGAAACCACTCCCGGAATCTCGAATGGAGACCAAAAATGTTAATACAATTCAAAATAATCGTGATGCCCAATTTTGGGCTTCATAAAGTAGGTACCTATATATAGCACAGACAAAACGATTCCGACATCTTATGGTGGGCGAAAATATGTACATACAATATATCAGACCAGTTACATATCCAAGAGGCCTGGACCCCTCTTGACGATTGAAAAGATGATGAAATTACAGCTTTCGAGTGCCTTTTTCGGCAAAAATTTTCTCCTTCGCTTCGCTCGGGCACAATATATTTACCTAGGTAGCTTGATAAATTAATGGCGGTATTTCGTTCAATTTCAAATGAAGTCATATTTTTTAGTGAAGACCCCCTTCCCCTTGAATGACTGTCTGACTAAACGACATCGAAGCAAAATCACTTCTCACTTAAACTTGAAAGCAATGCTTGGTAGAATAACCATCCTTTTCTTTTTAAAAATACGGCTATAAACCGTCTAATTTCACTAGGAATAAAATCGATGCACAACTTGCACATCATTTCTTACCTTAGGATCGACGTTGAACAATTCAGCAATCAAATTATTTTCAAATCGAGTTGAATCAATTGGTCCAAGACTTCTCGCACGATCTTTCCAAATCAGCGGATTACCATCCAAAGTGAACAATTTATATTTCCTATTGTCTCGTTCCAGTAGTTTTATCAATTCGAATGCTATAGGACTGGACCATGTTTCTGATATGAGACTGACAGCTCCCTTGCTTTGGATGCTGTTCAACGACTGAACAATATTACAAAAAATACATTAAAAGAAATTGAAAAAATTGCAATGAAAAATAGGTACAAAGTGTTATCAAGTACTCACCTCGTACAATATTGACGCGGATTCTTCGATGGAGTTATTATTAAAACCGATGCTGGCGCAAAACGCAGGGCTCATAAGTTTCGACAATAAGCCTCGCAATGGCGTAGGACCCAGAGTCGAAATAATGAAAACAGGCGAGCAGTCCTTTAGGAAGGAATATCTTGGAGATCTTGTGGCAACTTCGTCAAATTTTAATTCGTTCGTTAAATCATCGGCAATTTTTTCCAAAGTATTCATATCGTGAGGTAAATAATTCTTCAACGGTAAATCGGCAGTTTTATGATCTAAAAAAAAAACACGTTCTAATAAATCATCTCGATTAGGAATTCTGGTCAATAACATTTTACCGATCGAACCTGTATTAACGATTCGATAAAGCGTTGGTGAATTACTATTATCGAATTGCGAGAGTATTTTATCAACTTGAGGCAGAATGGCGGAGACCTTATGGGACGATTTATTGCCATGTACGACAATCGCCGGTGATCCGGCGAAACGTCTGGATTCGCATTCCTTTAGACCGCCGGAGAATATACTAACGAGATGGATATTCGGATTGAGCTGTCGGGTGGCCAAATCCATGTTATGCACTTTCTTACCAGTCGATCCCTTTGAAGAAAAATATTTCGAATTAGAAACATTCCGAGAAAAATACAAATACGTAGATTCTCTTGTAATTAGCAAGTTCCATTTAATCACTTACCACCGACACGAAGAAGATCGCTTCCAATGGTGCTATTCTATTAGCTTCTTGAACCAGATTTTCTGCATCTTTGAGGCTTTCCGTTTTCTGAGACGAGCTGAGTGTGATTGTGGCTTTTTTCTGGTTCAGTAAACGATTCATTCGATGAGATATATTCGGTCCTAAGAAGAAATTGTCAACGGAGGCGATAAATTTTCGGGCACCTTTGCTAATCAGCCATTCCACCAATTCGAACCACGAACTGTTCTTTTTTTCACCTCCTGTGTATACAGAGCACATTCTGTAGAAAAAATTTCATAAAATTTTTTCCAATCAAACGAATAACGCATACCAACGATGATGTAAGAATGATTATTATCGTAACGTATTTTTTGATTCGCAACGTGACACATTTCATTAGTTGGGAACCACTTGAAAATATTTTTCAAATGACTGTTTTCAACAAAACTATGAAAAAACAATAAGAGCAATTAATATTTGAAGACGAATCCGATCGGTACATCTCAGGAGTTCGTTCTGAAATAAACTTACTCATCAGTTTTAGCATTTACAAGCATTCCTTGAATTTGAACGGTTCTATCGAATGGTTTTACAAGGCCAGCTTCAATACCATCTTGAACCACAGTTTTCAAGTTTTTCTTTTCGTTTTCGGATAGCGTAGTCAGCAACATCGATATTTTATTCGGAATGATAATAAATGAAAGCGATTTTATAAATGAATATAAACCTGAAAGTAAACAGTTCAGTGATTAAACTGATCATGAATATAATCAAATTTTGGTTACAAGATTTAATTTCAAATTACCTACCTAATTCATGATTTTCCCAACCACTAGGACTCCCGATTTGAACGAAAAATCCGCAACTGCTAACGCAATTCAAACAGTCCTGAAGGTTTTCAGTTCGCTGCAAACAGTTGATAACCAAATTTACCCCATAACCATTGGTCATTTTGTATATTTCAGCTTGATAGGACTGATCACGTAAGTTGAATATCCGATTTTCATCCAGCTGTTAAAAAAAATTGTACAAATTTATATACCCAGATAATGATAAAAAAAAACAATTATTTTGTAGAACACGTAATTAATATTAAACGATACCAGGGTGTCTAACAAAATCTTCTGAGCCAAATTCATGACTTTTTCATGACTTTTTCATGACCTTTTTTAAATGCAGTATGCTAGCCTTAGACATAAAAATGGCACCCCCTCTATTAAAAATAATTTTTCAAGGTGTCTACCAGATTTTAAAAACTGAAATTCGTGACTTTTTTCCAGAAATTTTCCCCCATAACTTAATTCAAATCTATGATTATGACACGATGCATGCCATGCGTCTTGGCATAATTGGGGGGGGGCAAGGTTGTATACATGATAGTACGAGTAATTTTTTGGTGATTATCTTTTTTTTTAGTCACAGTTGCAGTACATTAGCCATTTAGCCAGACAGTCATTTGAGGGTCAGAAAAAGCGAGTTTGGGCATGAAATGTTTAGAAATATTCATAATTTCATTGAAAGAAGGAAAAATATTGAGCCCGAGCGAAGCGAGGGCGAAAATTTTTTTCAAAAAAAATGTATTCAAGAGCTGAAATTTCATTTAAAAAATATGATTTTATGAACAGTGAGAAAAAATTTCATTATCAGAAGGAAAGTTATTGGGCCCGAGCGAAGCGAGGACCAATAATTTTGCAAAAAATGCATCTAAAAGTTGAAGTTTTCCGGGGCAAATGCCTCCCCTTGCCCCCCCCCCCCCCCCCCCCCCCCCCCCACGTCAATGTACATGGTAGTCAAGTTAAGACAACTATTCGAGGGGTAAAAAAAATGATTTAGCTTGAAAATAAATATGCATTATTTCGTTAAAAGAAGGGAATATATTGAGCTCGAGCGAAGCGAGGGCGAAGCGACGGCGAAAATTTTTGCAAAAAATGCATTCAAAAGTTGTTTTTACTGAAAAAAAATTTTTAAATCAATATTTTGCTGATAAGAATAAATTTATGGAGCCCGAGCGAAGCGAGGGCAAAAATTTTTACAAAAAAAGTATCCAAAAGTTGAAATTTTATCGAAAAAATATGATTTTATTTACAATTTTAAATTTTATCATTTTTTCATGCAGCAAAAAATAGTTCTGAAGAAATAAAGAGACAAAAATCATGACTTTCGAGTTGAAATCATGACTTTTTCATGACTTCCAAAATGATGACTTTTCATGACTTTTCATGACTTCATGACCTGTTAGACACCCTGTGTTAAAAAGATATAATTTTGACTGATAATTTATTAAAAATCATTGCTGCGGTTTGAAATCAAGTCGTAAGAAATCAATACCTGCCTAAAATGAAATTGACAAAAAAATTGGGATTGATTGATTGTAATTTGAGAATCGAAATTGGCCAACCTGACAGAAAAATCTGTTTGAAAAGTCACAATATTGGCTCAAAGTTGACAAATTTTCTTCGAAAAAAAAAGACAATTCTTCATCAGTTAATTAAAAGGTGGTTCAACTGTCACAAAAATTATATGAAAATTTTATGAATAAAACGAAAAAAAGAAACTCGGCTCTTCAGGCGGACCCCCTCCCCCCTCTTGTCCGACAAAGTATCTAAAAATCTGAGTGATTTTTGATTTTTTTTTCAAGTCTACAAAGTCGTTTGTAGACCTACTCTCAAAAATATTGTCAGCTCAAAAAGTTGATAAACTTGAAAAAAAATTCAGATTGATCCAATACAATTTCTGTTTGACAAAATGTCTAAAACTCAGCGTGATTTTTAATTTTTTTCAAGTCCAAAAAGTCGTTTGGAATCTCAAAAAAATTTCCAACTTCAAAAATTCAAGTTTAATGTCCAACAAAATGTATAAAAGTCAATCACGAAAAATTAAGTTGAGTTCTTATATTATAATGAAATTCTGGATTTCGGCTCCAAGTCCAGAAATTATACATTTTTCACATAAAAAATCAATGTTCGGTTCAAATATGCTCCGAAAATGGCATAAGAATGATAAATGTCAAATGTCACAATCTGACTGAAAAAAAAACTTTTTTTAATGTCCAATTTTTTTACAACTCGTCACAAAATCAAGATTTGAACTAACATGGTGTCTATCAGATTTTTTTCCTTCATTTACAAAAGCTTCCAGCAGACACCCCCCCCCCCCCCCCCCCCCCCCCCCATGACTTAAAATCATTCCAGGAACTTGAACGAAACTTCGCGATTTTTACTTTTTTTCAACACTTCTACTCAAATTTTCACAAATTTTACTTTCATCATCTATTTTTAAAATCGCTATTTTTTCCCCAACTGTACAACACCCCGGCTAAGAAAAATCGTATGCTTTGAAAAATTCATAATTTTGATTCACAAAGTATGAATTAAAAAGTCAAAAAAATCATCAAATTACAAATCTAAATTCTGTACATTTTTTTTCAGAAAAAGTTCAACATTGATACGTATTGAAAAATTATCACTTTATCAGGAATTCCCTGATCAGCCAGAAATTAAAAGCAGCTGGTAAAATTTCATGCTACTGTCGTTTTACGACGTGAAAGTTCCAAAAATTGGTATCAAAGCTCGATTACCATGGCATATTCGAATTTAGCGATGAATTTCAATGCTTTTCGACATTCTATTCAAAATTTTTCGTTTCATTCTTGACAAATTTTCACAAAACGTCTCATTTTCAATCTTCCAGCCCTAAAACTTTGGATTAGAAATCGAGTTGAAAAATTTCAGGGATCGTGTTCGGATTCTGTGATAAATTTCAATGCTTTTTGACTCCTCGTCCGAAATTTTTCGCCCATCATGGAAGACTCAAGCGCCTCAAAAAGCCCTCAAAAGAGGGTACTTCCTTGAATGAATTTTCGATAAGTTAGGAAACTCACTTTTACGAACATAATGATCACTTCAAGGAGCCGGACACAATGTCATCATGCCTCGTGAAATGTCTAAAAGTCAAATTTTGAAACAATCAAAATTTTTCCAAGTTAAAAGTCAACAAACCACTTTATAACATTTCTCAAAATCGAAAAAATCAGAATTTCTGAAATTTTCCCAGTTCAAAAAATCGTTTGAAATCTGAAAAATTTTTCAGGTCCAGGAAGTCTAAAATATCCTGACAAAATATCTGAAAGTCAGTGTCGTCTCTAAAATTTTTATAGTCCAAAAAGTCTGACGTGTTTGTCTGAAAAAATGTTTCAAAATTAGCATGATATCTGAAAATTTTCAAGTCCAAAAAGTTGATGGAGATTTGAAAATTTTTCAAGTCCAAAAAAGTCTGATAAAATGTCTAAAACTCGACAGTCAAAAAAATCTCACAAAATGTTTAAAAGTCCGCGTTAGGTAAAAAACTGTTGGACAAAATGTCTGATTTGAACTTTTCTTGAAATTTTTAAAGCTCATAAAGTTGAAATTTCTCAAGTCCAAATATTCATTTGAATTCTTAAAAAATTTTTCAAGTTCAAAAAAGTCTGACAAAATGTCTGAAAATCAGTGTGATCTCTGAAACTTCCCCAGTCCAAGAAGTCTGCCTGACAAAATGTCTGAAAGTCAGCATTATCTCTAAAATTTTTCAAGTCCAAAAAGTCAGTAGAAATCTGAACATTTTTCCAAGTCCAAAAAACTCTGGAAAAATGTCTAGAAGTCAGTCTCACGGATTTTCGTGACCTTTTTATTGGTTTGGTCATCGCAAAAGCATATCCTAAGCTAGAACTTTTCTCAGCATTTTGGTTTTTGACGATCAACTCAATGGTATTATAACGTAGATGTATTATTTACGGCAAACCGAGTATGCAATTCTATTAACACCTAAGCCATGAGGAAATAATACAGCTAATTGATTGAAATTAAAGGCCGAATCGAAGCAAAGGGATCTAGGGGAAGAAGAGCCACCCCAAAATATTTCAACATTCACAAATTTTTTATCAGTCGTTGTGTATTTATTTAGCCTTTTTTCTGGAAAAATTTGCTGAGGCTGACTCTTTATAAAATAATCATCACCTTCCTTGAAATCAGATGACCCAAACTACCAATCCGAGACTTCCTCTGACCAACTTACGTACACCGTACCTTTTTTAGGTATCAAATCGACCATAAAGCTTCGATGGTCTTCACACAATATCACGATTCACTCGCTGGAAAATTCTCTACCCCTCTTATTCCGCCCCAAACCTCCATCAAAATACCCACACACGTAGTACACGTTAAATTTAGCGATAAAATTCCGAACACTGGAATATATGTACATGTAGTAAGTCGCAAGCTGCGGATAACGTTACGTTGGTAGAACGAGACAAAAATGATGAATTATTAAAAATGATAAATGATGCGGTTGGCGTAAGTGTATAAACAATACCAGGCCCGACGGCGCGTGTTGATCGTCAAGTGTTGCACAGTAAAAATGGCGTTTCGCGAAACGTTAAATTTTTAATTTTAATACACGAGCCGCGGCGTCCTCGTCGGAGGCGTCTATCGTCCCAGCGCGAGAGAGAACCTTTTCTGGGCAAAGTGGAAATGTGGCAATTCGGCGTCGCGTTGTACCCTTGCGGTTCGTAAGTCAATACGTAATTTATAAGCAGGTTAAACATTACGGCTGAGTCAATGTGAAGTAAAGCGCGAATAATATCGCACGTGTAATTAAATTGCGAGAAATTTTCACCGCAACACTTCTTACCCGTTTTGGGATGCTACGCGATGGTTACCTTTTCCTATTTGGCGGCGTATTAGATACGCTTGTTTTTCGTTTCAGCTTATACTACAGGTATACGTGTATATGAAACGATGAGCCTAAAATTAAGGCTAATTAGATTACATACGCTAGCGCCGCCTCGCCGCCGCAAACCCCAACCAACGTACGTAGTACGAAACGTACATATTTTTGAGGTTTCTAATTTCGCATCCTATACAACAACACGAACGCCTCGTTAGCTCTAACGTACGTACGTCAAAAGAGGATTTAAACTTACAAATCTCACCTCGCCTCGCTTCATCTCGCCCACGCGAACGCCCTTTCCAAGAAAAAAATCCGCAACCTCGGCAATCTGCAGAAATTGAATGTCTGTTAGTTCCAGTTTTAAATTCAATTACACGTTTTAAATTAGACGTGGCGAGCCACTCGCGTCGACGCTAATCTCCTTAATGAGCTTATAGCGTACGATAAGATGTACAAGTTTTTAGACGAGAAGCTCGTGTTTGCGTCCTGTTCCGACAGCCCTTCCCATCATCATCCGTATTCCATCTCAAGAATTATGCCAACTTTTAGAAATACCACTGCGAGCTTTCAAAATTTCGTTCGAATGTACGAGCAGCATTTTTGCTGTGCCATGGAAACGGAGATTACGCGAGAGAGGCTGAGAGAACGTCGGACCTGTTTAGAAATACCCATTTTCCGGACTTTACAGTCGACTGAGATATTTCAAAGACAAAAAGGATTGATTTCGCAGGCCAACTACGCAATTCTTCGTTCAAAATACAACGGAAATCGAAAATGGACCTCAAATTTGGAATCAGCATCATCGAAAACCTTGAAATCGATATACATGACGATAGGTTATCATATTCCGAAGTTTCATCCCCGCTCATCACCCCCAACCCCTCCAGGAGACCACGACTTCCCGCAATTGAAATCGAAAAGGGACCTCGGTTTTGGAATCAGCGTCGTCGAAAACCTTGAAATCGATATACATGACGATCTGTTATCATTTTCCGAAGTTTCATCCCCTCTCATCACCTCCAACCCCACCAGGAGACCACGACTTCCCGCAATTGAAATCGAAAAGGGACCTCGGTTTTGGAATCAGCGTCGTCGAAAACCTTGAAATCGATATACATGACGATCTGTTATCATTTTCCGAAGTTTCATCCCCTCTCATCACTCCCAACCCCTCCAGGAGACCACGACTTCCCTCAATTGAAATTGAAAATGGATCTCGGATTTGGAATCAACGTCATCGAAAACCTTGAAATCGATATACATCACGATCTGTTATCATCTTCCGAAGTTTCATCCCCTCACAGCCCCTTAACCCCATCACGGGACTACTACATCCCTTCCAGTTATCAAAAATTTATCTACGTTGATTATGCAGCATGAATAATGAATTTAAAATGTCTTCCCAGTGTCAAAAAATCATTATTGTCGGTTCAATTTGATCATTTGAGAAGTGATTTGGTGGTCAAGTGAGGGGAGGGGGAGGAATTCGAAAAAATGATAAAAATCCTTCATGCATATCGATTTCATGGTTTTTTGGTGTGCTGAGTTCAAAAATGACGTCCATTTGACGATTTGAATGATCATTTATATTTTTTGGAGAAGAGAGTCATCATTTTAGAACATAAAGGAGTAGGGCAAATGATCCCAAACATACCCTTACCCCTTTATTCGAAAAAATAGGGATATTCCACTTCTAAAAACCTCTCCTGCTCACCCCCTAAGGAAAAATTTTCAAATTCTTCTTTCGCCAAATCTTGAATACTTACGACTAAGAGATTTTATTCTTCATTCCATGCCCTCCCATGAACACGATTCCAAATATTAATCCTCCGAGCTACATAAACTAAATTACACCACCCATCGCGAAAATGAACCCCCGTAAAAATCATAAACCTCGCCCCGAGCGCACTTCAAAACCCCCTTATACCATTAAACGTCCATCTTCGAGCCACCTCGAGATCAAGAAACGCACAAAGGGAGGAAAAAAGTAGGCTCGAATGGGAAACTAAGCCTTCTCATAATGTTTCAACAAACGTAAAATGAAAATATATCGTTCGAGATGTCACACGGTGGCAATAATTTTAAAAAATTTCACTTGCAAGTTACCGCGCAGCCATAGCCGGCCGAAATAAATTCGCCAATTTAATCTTAACTACGAGGCAAAGAAAAACTTATCGTCGGTTCTTTATTTTACCTCTCGGCGTAGAAAAAACCTCGTAAACGAAAAATCATTCGCATTTCACAAATACAAAAGTTGAATTCTGATTGCGACAAAGAGGTTTTTTCAAATGACGCAGGCAAGACGTGCCTCGGTTTTTTCACCCGCTATTTATTTTACTTTTATTAAAATGTCTTCCGAAAGCGAGTTGAGAAATTTTTAAATTATCGAATACTACCTACGTATACTTTGATTTAGGTCAACGAGTGTGCTTGCTGAGGACAGGGTGCTGAGGTATACAAAGTTCTTCAACTCTTTAGAAATTAAGTGGAAATTTAATATCATTTTTTTGGCAGCGATTTCAACTTTGATACGAATATCTTGCTCGATGAAGTGCTCTCATTTCATATTCCATTTAATTAGTACGAACAAGATAGACAGAATAATAACGTCGTGAAATCGCTTCCAAAGGCAACGACGTCGTCAAAATAATTATCTCGAAAATTTCAAAAATTCATGACGCGATTTTTAAAGTGTAAGTGAGAAGAAAGCGACGCGAGAGATAACTACACAATATACGACGTACCCTTCGAGTTCATATTTTTTACGTCTTGATACTCGTATTAATGATGTAATGTGGCGCAGGCTTGCCAGTCTTTCAAGATCAAAAAAATAAAATGTCAAAATTTAAATTTTTCAATAATAAAACTGGAAAAACACCTATAAAAAATTCCTTCATCAAAATAATGACTATCAAGTGTTTATCTTAAAATAACTTCGGAAACAAAATCATGCCTTTATCAAGACGTTTTGACTTTCAAACGAATTACAATATCAAGATTTTTATATTTCAATCAAAATTACACTAAATTTAATTTTTTTTGTGACAGTTTCATTTCAAAAATTTTCATCCAAACTTTTATCATTTTCAAGATTTTTGACTGGACAAAATTTCTATCAATTTTTTTATCAAAACAATAATTTTTTGTGAATTTCTTGGACATTTTACAAAATTTTGTTGTTTTTTCATAAAAACCACGATTTTTTATGACTTTTTTTGATTTATCAAAATGGTACCTTGAAATCCAAAATCAGCAGATATTTTTGCATGCATTTTACATCAAAATTGTAACCCTGGAATTTTTAATAAAAATTGTAACTTTTAAAGAATTATTGCCTGATTTTTTTTTTGTTCAAATCGTGATTTTTGGTAAATTTTTCTGTGCTGTCATCAAAGTAGGTAAACATATCGCGGGGGGGGGGTCAAAAAATCACAAAATAGTGACAAAAATTGTAAAAATTGTTGAAATTTGCGTAAAAATCATCAAAATGTGATAAAAATGGCTCGAAAATAATGAAAATCGCCGAAAATGTTGTTAAAATGAGCAAAATTTTTACAAAAATCGGTAAATGTAAAAACTGTCAAAAAATCATAAAAACGGATGAAAATCTCGTTAAAATTTCTTCAATTTTCATAAAAAAAAAAAAGCAAAAAAGAACGAAAAAATGAACGAAAATTTCGTAAAAATTGTGAAAATATCTTTAAAGGTGTTCAAAAATATAAAAGTGGTTGAAATGTCGTAGTAAACGTTGTAAAATCCACAAACTTTCATAAAAATCAGAAAAATGAACACAAAAATGGTATAAAAACTTAAAAATTTATTCAGATGTGAAAATTTTATCAATTTTTTACGATTTTAACAGATTTTGTGATTTCATGATTGCTTTTTTTTGTGAAAATGTTGACAATTTTTAACAAAATTTTCGACGATTTCCTTGATTTTTTAACATGATTGATCATTCTTCGAATGATTTTTTAGAAAATTTTGACAATTTTTACGAGATGTTCGACAGTTTTCATAATTTTATAGCCATTTCTTCAATATTTTCTGAAACAATTTTGACAATTTTTTTAGTTTTTGGGCCATTACGATATTTTGACTAATTTTTGAAAAAAAATTGTAAATGATGGTTTTTTTGACTTTTCATTTCATATTTAAAATGATTTTTTGGAAAAATTTCAAGAACTTTTTCATAATTTTTGGATCGGTTTTACAATATTTTTACTGATTTTTTATGAACTTTTGAAAATTTTGTTTTTGACACTTTTTTTCATATTTGAAATAATTTTTGAGAACATTTCAACAATTTTTACAAAATTTTCGAGTGCTTTCGTGATTTTGAAACCGTTTTTACGATTTCTTAACCAGTTTGTAGGCCAATTTCAATGATTTCAACAAAATTTTTTCAATAACTTTCACGATTTTTTGATCAATTTAATTGTATTTTAAATGATTTAGAAAATTTTAATTATTTTTACCATGTTTAAACCACTTTTACAATCTGAAATTATCCATCTCTGAAAATTTTCAAGTTCAAAAATTCGTCCATGACAACAAATCCCCCCC
>FIZU01013969.1:0-14263 GCA_900064475.1 Pseudococcus longispinus | reverse complement strand
CACAGTAGCTAAAAAATTACCTCAAAGTTGAAATTGTATGAAAAAATGTGCAAAGTCGCCCCTTTGCACGGTAGGTATTATTTGAGTTTTTGTAATTTTTGTAATTACCTAATTTTTGATTAATTGTAATTTTGTAAATGGCAGTGCTTTTATGCCGCATACTCTGACATAAGTATTAAACTTTATATTTTCAATAATCAGAAATTATGAGTAGATAATTTCTGACTATTCGAACAATAAAGTTTGATGTTGTTTTTTACAGATTAGTTTAAGATTAAAACATATCTTGTTCTAAAACTGATTGATTTTTTTTTTAATTTCAAATTTTTTATGAATTAGAAAATCTGAATAAATCCACATGGTGTCCCTTCTTTGAAATTAACTTAAAAAATCTGAAAAAATCCTCATGGTCCCCCCTTTTTAGAGAAGGATTTTGAAAATCAGAAAAAATCCACATGGTCCCCCTTTTTTTGAAATTAATTTAGAAAATCTAAAAAAATTCAGGTAGTCCTCCCTTCTTTGAAACGAGTTTTGAAAATCAGAAATAATCCACCTTCTTCGAAATCAATTTTGAAAATCCGAAAAAATCCACTTATTCCTCCTTCTTTGAAATGAATTTTCAAAATCTAAAATAATCAACATGGTCTCCCTTATTTGAAATGAATTTAAATAATTCGAAAAAATTCACACGCCCCCCCTTCTTTGAAAAGAATTTTGAAAATCTGAAAAAATCCACATGGTCCTCCCTTCTTTGAAATGAATTTAGAAAATCTGAAAAATCCGCAAGGTCCCCCCTTCTTTGAAACGAATTTCGAAAATCTGAAAAAATCCACATGGTCCCCTCCTCTTCAAAAAGAATTTTCAAAATCTGAAAAATCTACATGGTCCCCCCTTCTTTGAATAGAATTAAATGATTATAATTCAAAAATTCATAAAATACCATAACGATGCAATTTGTAATTTCTCAAAGCATGAAGATTTTTTTTTTGTTGAAAATGACAAGTTGTTTCTCCTGGTAAGTAAGTAACGAATAATTTTTCGCTCAACACTTGATACACAAGTACGAGTAAGAACGAAAAATCTTACCTAGGTACTTGATTATGATGTAGAAAGTAGATCGTGTTTTGCAGAATTACCTAGGTATTCATTGATTCAGTTACTCACATATTAATTCGTTGTATGATTCTATATCATTTCATTGGCAACCTTCGGCAAAAATCATTGAATCATAATTTGTCAAATTGGTACTTCTACAATTCTACATCCATAAACGAAGCAAATTTTTTTCTTCTATTAAAAGAATGAAATAAGATTGTAGGGTTCATTGTTTAGATAGGTGGATTATTTTTCATCACTTTTTTCAAAAATTGAAATTAATCGAATAAAAATCGATGCTGCATATACTTGTCTCAAAAAAGTTCAAATTTGCTAATTTAAAAAAAAAACATTAAAATTCAAAAATAAAGATGTTTTACTTTAAATGACATTTTATTTTATTTGCATTTCAACTGAAATTTTCTCATTTTTTTTTAAATTTTGACTTTTCGAAAGCGTAGTAAAATTTATTTATGGGACAGAAGATTTCCATTTTAATACTAAACTGATGAAAATTAAATATAATCCAAGTAGGTACCTATATTGATTCTTCAATTTCAAATTCAAAAAAAAAGCAATTTTAAAAAATTTTAAATTCATGAAAAAACTTTCGAGTACAAAAAAACCACTTTGAAGCATTTATATATAAGTTGTGCATTAAAAAAAAATCAAGTTGAAATTAGTTTGGTGATCAGGATCACTAACAGTGCTACTTTCATGATTTTTTTATTACTTCAAATTGATTTTGAATTCACTTTTTCCCAGTTTTCAGTTTCAGTTTTTGATCAATGAATCCGCCCAATTTCAGAAATACTACTTCATCCAGAAGTTATGAGAACGAATTGAATGAAAACCGGCAAAAACTGATTGAAATCAGGTGAGTAAAGTTGCATACCTACGAAACGTAAGGAAAATCATATTTTTCCACGTGGTTCTCGATTTCAATGTGGACAAAACCTGAAAAATTGTTCAAATCTTCAAAATTGAAAATATGAAATGAATAATTCAAAAAATCAATGTTTTAACAACTTAACGAAAATGAGAAATTTCAAATCATGAAGTAAAAAACTAAAAATTCTTGCATCGAATTCAGAGCACTTTTTTAAAAAAAATTCTATTCTTCAAATTATGAAAATTAAAATTTCATCAAAAGATTCGCTGCAAATTTGATATTTTTTTAAAGCTTCTTGCCTTTTTTTTTCATTCATAAAAAAATGAAAATCGAGATTTTTCAAAGTAACTGAATGTCTCGTACTGAAAATTAGTCAATTTTTCACAGAAAAAAATACAAATTTTCCTCGAATAAGAAAAGGATCTATCAGATTATTCTTCACTGATTAATGTAAAGTCAATAAATTTAATTACAGGGTCCTTTGTCATCATTTTATGGTTAATTTTGTGAGATTCGTAATTTATAAGATTCTCATTATTTTTTATTCGCCATTCCAATCTCACATCATATTCATACGTATATCTCGAAGTACTTACTAATGAACAGAATCGAGTTCTCCATAGACTCATAGTAGGTACCTCTACCTACATTTATTATCGATTACGACTGATATTGTTTTCTTATATATTATTATCAATATTTTTTAGTCATCTTTTAAAGACTCTGGTGTGTTAAGGGAGTCATCGGCCTCTGATCGAATTTCAAAAAAAATTTCAAGGCTTCTGATTTGTTATGGTAAAACATGATTTTAGAGGTTATGTGGAATCCTTTACCTCATCCCCTGGGGGCTGGACCTTCGAAAAAGTGATTTTGAGCTAAAAAATGCTATCTCAGCGAGTTTCTGATTGATTTCCATCAAATTTTGCATGTGGGTACAGGTACTCAAGGGAAACATAGTGAAAAGTTTTCAGATTTTTGCGACCCCTACAATGACCTTGAAATTGACTTTGAAAACTTCAAACCGCCATAGGGAGCCCCGTTTTGGTGCGGGCACAAAAAAAAATTATTTTTTATTTTTCAGACCATTTCAATAAAAAATGATGAGTTTGATCAAGTATGACAATTTTTACCTTGAAACGACAATTTTGACCAAAAATTACAACTCTGACCAAAAAATAATAATTTTGACCAAAAATCAAAATTTGGACCAAAAATTACAATTTTGACCAAAAATTACAATTCTGACCAAAATTCACAATTTTGACCCAAAAATTTACAATTTTGACCAAAACTTCACAATTTGGACAAAAAACGGATATTTTTGCCAAAAGTGACACTTTCCACCTTGAAATAACAATTTTGACCAAAAATCACAATTCTGAGCAAAAATGTTAAATTTTGACCAAAATTTACAATTTTGACCAAAAATTTACAATTTGGACAAAAACGGATATTTTTGCCAAAAGTGACACTTTCCAACTTGAAATAACAATTTTGACCAAAAAATGACAATTTTGACATGGACTAACAATTTTGACAAAAAATATCAGTTTGGACTAGAAACTGAAAAATGACAATTTTGACCAAAAATGATAATTTTGACCCAAAAATTTACAATTTTGACCAAAAATTTACAATTTGGACAAAAACGGATATTTTTGCCAAAAGTGACATTTTCCAACTTGAAATAACAATTTTGACCAAAAAATGACAATTTTGACATGGACTAACAATTTTGACAAAAAATATCAGTTTGGACTAGAAAATGAAAAATGACAATTTTGACCAAAAATCACAATTCTGACAAAAAATGATAAATTAATTCTGACCCAAAAATTCGCAATTCTGATCAAAAATGATAATTTTGACCAAAAATTCACAATTTGGACAAAAACGGAAATTGTTGCCAAAAGTGACACTTTCCACTTTGAAATAACAATTTTGACCAAAAAAATACAATTTTGACAAAAAATGATATTGATAAAAAACGGATATTTTGACCAAAAGTGACACTTTCTACCTTGAAATAACAATTTTGACCAGAAAATGACAGTTTTGACAAAAAAATATCAATTTGGACTAAAAGTAACAGTTTTTACCCTGAAATGACCATCTTTACTTTTAAGTGACAATATAAGAACTTTGAATATGCAACCATAATGTGTTCCTTGATGAAATTTTTAAAAAAGCCTAAAATAACCAACAAGATGATTTTCATCTTAAAATGACAATTTTGACTAAAATATTTTCAAGTTGGGCAAAAAATGATGATTTCGACCAAAAATGACGATTTTGATTGAAAAAAGCTGAGAATTTCAACCAAAAATGACAGTTTTGACCAAAACTGGTATTTTTTTTACAAAAAATAACGATTTTGAGCAAAAGTAACAGTTTTTACCCTGAAATGACCACCTTTATACTTTTAAATCACAATTTTGACGATTTCGAATAAAAAAAATGGCAATTCTGACAAAAAACAACATTTGCAAATAAAATCACAATTTTGGTATGCTGCCAGAAGTCAGACTTCATGAAACTTGACATGTCTGTCTGTAACGCTGAAATTTTCAAGTTTTAGACATTTTGTCAGATTTGATGAAACAAAGTCTGAAGTGTTTCTCTGACAACTCTGAAATTTTCCAACACCAAAAAACCAAGTAGAAATCTTAATATTTTTTCAAGTCCAAAAAGGGAATGTCTGAAAGTCAGCATTATCTCGAAAATTTTCCAAGTCCTAAAAGTCATTTGAAATCTGAAATTTTTTTCTATTCCAAAAAAGTCTGACAAAATGTCTAAAAGTCGGCGTGATGGAATTTACAAGTCTAAAAAGTCAATCCTTCGAAATCATGTCGGTCGTTTTTCGTGGTTTTACTCATCGATAAAGCATATCGACTTGAAACACGCTTTTTTCCCAATTTTTTCTATTATTTTCGAAAAACTAATCCTAAAGCAAGGAATTAAAAAATACCTGTTTTTTGAGTTAGGATTCAAAATTTTGAAAAATGCAATATTGATATCAAAATATATAGTTTTTTTGACCAGTTTAGTTTTGGCTTCGGAGTCAAGTAGTCATCAGAACAAGAATCAACGTCTTTGAAAACCCCCCTACAAAACTTCAAAAAAATCAATCAACCCTCAAAACCTCGGTTAAATGTTTATTTATTAACATTACAACAATGTGAAAGTTTTAATATATTTATAAAAGAGAGAAAAAAAAACTTATTTTAATAATATAAACATAATATTAACGTAACAATAAAACTTGATATTTAACAAAAAAAATCGGCCCCACAAAAAAACAGTCCAACATGGCGATCTTTCCAAAGACGAAAATTCCACCAGTTCATAAAAAAGCTTCCATAATATCCGCAGTCTTCGATATTGATTCCTAAATTCGTTCAAAACCTCTCCAATAAAATCAAATCTCTCTCCACAACAGCACAAAATAAGTATCTCAAGGCCCCATTCATTAAAAAAAACAACACATTGAAAAAAAAAATAACGAAATAGGTAACATTAATAATGTAGTATAATGATAAATGCACATTCGATATACCTTCTTCTGATAACAAACCTCATCTCTAAAAGAAAAAAACACAGCTATGATACAGTCTAAAAATACGATTACAACCCTTACGATGATTTCAAAGCATATTAAAATCTGCCAGAAATAAGTAACAAACTAAAAACTAGGACAAAAAAAACTCTAAATAACTCGTATAAAACATTGCCAATCTTACCAATCACGGTATCTTGGAACTATCCGAGCAAATTTGCGATAAAATTGTCAGACACAAGTTCAATTTAAGGAATAATCTATATCCGATGTTAGTATTTTCTTGTGACGAACCTATAATAACATTTTTATAAAGTTAAAAAATTTTAAACCATGATTTCTGTTTGCACGCCGCACAATGCACAACCCTGCGACCGCAATGATCTCCCGCAGGCAATTAGCACGTCCCAGCTCCAAAATAATAATACTTTATCCGCTAAACAAAATCAAAGCTCGATCTTTTGTTTTCCAGTTCATGAAAAAAAAGTACAAATGAACCGTAACGATACAAATGGCACGTTTTAAAACCCCGTACAAAAAATTCCCTCGTAAAAAAGACAGAAAAAAAAACACCACAAGCGTAGAAAAAAAAATGCAACAAAACTGGTAACGTTTCCTTGCAAGCGTACAAATTAAAAGAATCACTAATGATAAATTTTTTAAAGTTATTGTATAACCATGATAAGTAAATGATATTCGTGTAAATGTAAATTTTACAATAACATTGAACGTGAAAATAAAAAGAAAAAAACGTGTCATGATATCAATAATAATAAAATACTAAATCGTAGATATAGTATTCAACATGAAAATTTATCCTCTTTTAAAACAAAAAAAAAAAGGGGGGAAACAGAATAAGACGTCCTAGATATGTAAATATATGTGATGAATTGAAAGAGGAGAAATTATGAAAATCCACTCAACTAAAAAAAATTTCATTTAAAAAAAGACACAAAATGTAGAACACAGATTTCCATCACCAAATGAACAAAGAGTATTTTAAAATGTTGGATATTTTGAAAGAGAAGGGAGGGGGTATCAAAGATCATAACTCAATGTGATGTACTAAACCAATGACGTCATATCTGCTTGACTAGTAATAAATCAAAAAAGGTGGGGGGGAGGGTAAAATGAGGAAAAATCGAAATAGAAAAAAAAACAACAAAAAGAAAATAATAAAAATGAATGAATAACAGAATAAAACATTAAACTAAACACAGAGAACTGATACAAACGTTGTATGACAGTAATACTGTTTTTATAAGCGCAATTAAGCTTAAATGTTTAAAATAGAAAACAAAACAAAGAGAAAAAAAAAAATTATAAACACACAAATATTGAATAAGGGAATACGTAAGTAAATTCCCTGTCGAGTTTGTTTTTTGTTTTTTTGGTTATTGATCATTTGGACATCTCAAATTGTCTTTTTTCGGTCTTGGTAACATTTCGAGCAATAATAATCGTACTTGGCATTACCGAAAAATGTACAATTTTCAGCGCGACAATGTATACCGGTTTCGTAGAAAGTGGACTTACTTAAGTATAGAGTCGGATCGTTGTTGGTGGCTGGCTTGACGGGCGTTAGTTGGCTTACTTTTTCGTGAGATTCGGCGTCAGCCTCGGTGTAGAATTGCGATTTTCCGGCTCCGTAGCGTGGTGCACCTGCCTGGAGGGAGGACAGAAGAAATCGAGGTTGAGATTAGAATCGTGGAAAAAATTACGTAATATTTTAATACGAAAATTTTTCCAATGGATTTTGAATTTTAGTAGAAAAAAATGATATTTTATTAGAAAAAATTATCGACTGAAAAAATTTCATATCAAAATATAAGAAACACGAAAAATTAATGTTGAAAAATTTTCTGACCAAATTACAAATCTTGGTGGGAAAAATTGAGATTTCAAACGTAAAAAATTATCTTAAAAATTTTTAATTTTCGAACAAAAATAGAAATTTTATTCAGAAAAAATTTCTTACAGGATTTTGAATTTTTGAAAATTTAATCGGTATTTCACCAAAAAAAAGATCAAATTGTCAACCGAAAAGTTTCATACCAGATTTTCGAAAAATTAACCTCGGAACAAAAAAAATTTCTTGACATATCTCAACTTCGAGAAGTGAAAAATTGAGATTTTTAAATCAAATTTTTCTTTATCAATTTTTAATTATTGTGCAAAAAATTAAAATTTTACTAAAAGTAAATTTTCAACCGAATTTTGATAAAATAAATTGAAATTTTGTCAACAAGAATTGAAATCGTCACCTAAAAAAATTTCTTTGAAAAGTTACAAAAAAAATGCTTGCCAAATTTCTATTTCGAAAAAAATTGAGATTTTAAAATTTAAACATTTCTTTAAAAATTTTAAATTTCAGTACAAAAATTAAAATTTTACAATACAAAAATTTCCCACCGAATTCTGAATTTCAGTAGGATTAGGTGAAATTTTGTCAAAAAAAGTGAAATCGTCAACTGAAAAAAATTTAACCTCATTTTTAAAAAATTCACAAATAAAGGGATAAAAAATTTCTTCCCAAATTTCTATTTCATGAAAGAAAAAAATTGGCATTTTAAAATTTAAACATTTCTTCAAAATTTTTAATTTTAGAACAAAAAATTAAAATTTTACAATACAAAAATTTCCCACTGAATTTTGAATTTTAGTTGGATTGAGTGAAATTTTGTCTGAAAAAATTGAAATCGTCAACTGAAAAAATTTAAATCTGATTTTTGAAAAATTCACAAATAAAGATGAAAAATTCCAGGAAAGAAAAAAATTGAGATTTTGAAATCGAAAAATGTGAATTTTTGTCAGAAATAATTTAAATTGCCACATGATAAAAATTCCCATCAGATTTCAAGTATAATTGGATCAAGAAAAATCAACTTTGAAGAAATAATTTTTCAGCTAAATTTAAAAGTTTACCAAAAATTTCGAAATTTTAATGTGCAAAAATTTGCTATCAGATTTCGAATTTCAGTAGGATATTGAACTGAAATTTCAACAAAATGTTGAAATAGTGACTAAAAAATATTTTGAACGAGTTTTTGAAAAATCAAAGTTGAAGCAAACAATTTCCTCCTAAATTACAATTTCGACCAGGAAACATTTAGATTTTAAGATCAAAAATTTCTTTATCAATTTTCAATTTTTTTTTACAAAAAATTGAAAATTTACAATACAAAAATTTCGCACTAAAGAATTTAAATTGTCACCTGAAAAAATTTCAGATCTGATTATTGAAGAATTAACGAAGAAGAAATAGATTTCTACCCAAAATATTTCGAAAAAAAATTGTGATCTTAAAATCACAAAATTTTTTCATCAATTTTAAATTTTGTAAGAAAAATTTAAAATTTACAGTACAAGTATTTCTTACTGAATTTTGGTAGCATCAGATAAAATTAAGTCAGGAAAAACTGAAATCGTCACCTAAAAAATTTTATATAGAAATTAATTTTGGAGCAAAAATTTTCTGCCAAATTCCAACTTTGAGAAGAAAAAATTGAGATTTCGAAATCAAAAATTTCTGAAAAATTAAAGAATTTCGTCAAAAAAATTTTAAATTGCTACCTGAAAATTTTGTTTATCAGGTTTGAAATATTTTTTGAAAAGGAAAATCAACTGTAAGGAAATAAATTTCCAGCTGAATTTAAAAATTTGACGCAAAATTCGAAATTTTAACGTGCAAGATTTGCCTATTGCATTTTGAATTTCAAAAGGATATTGATTTAAAATTTCAACAAAAAGCTGAAATCGTGATCTGAAAAAATTTCGAACCTGATTTTTAAAAAATTCATGTTAGGTTCCAAAAATTCCTTCCAAATTTTAACTTTGCGAAAGAAAAATTGAGATTTTCAAGTCCAAAAATTTTTGCTAGCAAAATCGAAATTTCCTCCTGAACTTTCAATTTTTGAAGATTAAGTGAAATTCAAAGAACTGAAATCGTCATCTGAAAAAATTTCGAGCATGATTTTTGAAAAATTAACGTTGGATCAAAAAATTTTCTGCCAAATTTCAACTTCGAGAAGGAAAAACTGAGATTTTAAAGTCAAGAAATTTCTTTACCAATTTTAACTTTTTGTCCGAAAAATCAAAAATTTACAGTACAATGAATTTTTTTTAATGAATTTTGAATTTTAGTAGGATCACGTGATGTCAGAAAAAACTGAAATCGCCACCTGATAAATTTTCTATCAGATTTCAAATTAAAGTAGATAAGAAAAATTAATTTCAAAGAAACAAATTTTAAGCTGAATTTGAAAAAATTTCAATATGCAAGAATTTTCTATCAGGTTTTGAATTTCAGCAGAATATTAAATTGAAATTTCAACAAAAAATTAAAAAAATTTCATCTAAAAAAATTTTGAACTAGATTTTGGACTCGAGTAAGAATTTATATTTTCAACAAAAACATTTCCAGCTAAAATTCAATTTAATTGCAAAAAAATCCAAATTTCAAATATGCAAGAATTTCTCTCAAGATTTCGGTTTTTCTGCAGTATTTACTTTTAGCGATTTGGTAAGATTCAATTTTACTCATTTAAAAAATTTTCGTTGTAATTTTGCGAAATTGAAATAAAATTATACTCAAAAGTTTACGAAAATGAGTAAGTTTCATGAAAAATTAACCCAAAGTTTTTATGAAAAGATTCAAAATTTTTGATTTTTAGAAATTGCATAAAATTTCAAAGTGAATTAACATTTGAAAACATTACAATCAATGAACATAATAATATTTTTTTTCAAACAAAAATTAAAAGTGCTCAAGATTCAAATCAGCTTTCAATTTAAAAATTCAAAACACGAAAAATAATGAAAATTCACAATCGAATCAATTTTTACAAAATAAAAAAAAGTTTCTAATTTGTTCATAAAAAATGAAAAAAAAACCATAATAATAAGACAGCATGAAATTGTGAATGGGTAATGGGGAGTGGTTAAAATTGGCAAATTAACAAAATTTTGAATAATCTAGTTGGCAATTTGACAATGCGAAGTAGGGCAATTACGTTTTAAGTAGAGAAAACGAAAACATATTTTTTGCTTCCTTATTAAAAGTACCTCTCCTAAGCCACCCTTCCCCCTTCAAAATAGACTTCTGAGCCAATTCTTGAAACATTGCTGATTACAAAATTAATTGATCATTTCAACCAAGTTCAATTTTTTAAATTCCAAAATATCTAGAGTTTTTATGAATTTAATTTTTTTTTTTTTCAATTTAATATCTATATTTTTATTATTTTTAACAAATATATGCATCGATCAAATCGCATAAAATTGAAATTTCCATCTTAATGACAAAATTTTTAAGCTGGATTACGCGAATTACCTCAATACATTGTGCAATTTTTCCAACCACGACTTAGATACGTATTAAGTAAATCGTCACGATTATCTGCGATTTTTTTCAACGGGGTTAATTAAAAACTCATCATAAATATTATCAATAAAGGCAATAAGCATTTCGAAAATAAATAAGCCAATTGAAAAAACGTAGTTGAAATTACGAAACAGGAAAAAAAACACGCATATCAATCGATCCATCAGAAAAAAAATACCTACGACTTATTTTGTCTATCTACGTATTTCTTCTACATTGCGAAACGAAAAACACGTATTTTCAAGCGACTCGAAATAAAGGCAAATTTCTCTGGGAACGTGCTTTATTCTCAACATACACAAATGTGACATTAAATAATCAATTTGCTCGCTGAGCCAGCTCAACACATTCGAAGCTTGAACGAGTCGGTACCAATCGCATCTTCCATCAAATGACTTGCTTGCGTTCGAACCACCAGATCACTTTTTTATTATCGTTTAGCAGTCTGCAAAATTGTATATACAATGCTTTAAATATACACAGGTCATAATGCCGGTGTGAGCGATGCGGTGACTCGTAGAGCTGGCTACAACGCTCGACAAATTGAATATAAAATATCTACCTAAATAAGTCGCATGAAAATACGTCGGGATTAAATAACTTAATACCGGGTTTATCTTATGACGTTTGGTTTCGAGTTTCCTCGAATGGTTTCGTTTAAAATTAATCTTTTCTATTTACATCTCGATCTTGGATCGAGTCAGATACTAACGTTTGTCTGCTGAAATCGTTCCATGGCATTCTGAAGGTAATTCTTGATCATAACGTCGTGATACTCGTGTCTTCGGTCGGTATGCAGAAGTGCACATAATACATGACCGGACTTATTAGTCGAATTATTGCGAACGGAATTGGATCGCGTTAATTTCAACCTCAACTTGTTACCCACTGATCTGCCCAAACTGCCTAATAACCCGTTCTTATTGTTTTCGCTATTATTGCCCTAAATCACAAACATACAAATATTATTAATTCTGAATTTTCAACAAAGGGGATAAAACTGTAGCCAAATTTACCTGCGGATCTAATCGTACAACGTCCAGATACTCGTTCAACAAAGGGATGCTATCATTATACGAAAGCTCGCTAAAATCTTCCTCTTCGTTGTCACCGGGATCGGTATGAAACTGAATACAAAGTAACTCGTTGGACGAGTCGACCAGTGGAATGGCAGCTGCAAAAAAGTCTTGTTTTAAATCATAATTGGGGAAAGAGGAATGTCGAGTCGACTGGTCAGATTACTTACGAGTATTAGGGTTATTCGAGCTGTCCATGGCGACGAGGGCTGAAAAGTGACCGCCGTCGTAGGCCAATAGAAGCGGCGATCGGTGGCATTCTGATGGTGTACATTCGACTGGAAGGTAGACGCCGCCGAAGGGTATGGGAGCCAAAGCTTCGCCATTCATGTCCTATTGGAAGACGATAAAAAGGTTGATTACGAAGAAATAAGATTAAAATGTGTAGAAAAATTGACAAATATTTTACGAGTTGAATTACGATTTGAAAAAAAAGTCATGATATGAAAAAGACCTTCCCTGATAAGATAGTGAAATCGGCCCTTGACTCAAAAAGAGCATAGGGGTGATTTGGCCCTGAGCATCAAATTTTAAATTATCCAGTGAAAGTTAGTCCTTATGGTGTAAAACTCCCGTGACAAAATTTTTAGCTCGATATCTCAACTCTAACCCCTGCTGAGGGGGTTTAATGTGGATTTCCGTTGAAAATTTCTACCATTTTTGGCAGTTTTCAACCGAATTTTTTCAAATTTATAGGAATAGTAGGCAGTATTATGGGTGATTTTTGGAATTTTTTGAAAAAAAATTCGAGTACTTTTTCGAGGTCAAATGGCCCTTCTAAGCTTTCTAAGGGCCATTTTGGTAACCCCTTTCAGAGGTGCAATTTGGAAAAACATATATGTGACCTGGTCTACGGAAAGCTGCTTAGGGGTAATACAAAATTTTCTATGTATATTTTTTGGAAATTAAAATTTTCGCCGAAATTGAATTTTTTCAAGAGTGTGCTCATCTTTCACTGCATTTCTAGTGAACTTTTAAGTGAGATCGAAAGTTCCGGTTTGCGCCATTAGAAAGAGGGGTTCAATGACCATCAGAATCGCTCAAAAAGTGAAAATCGATATTTTGACCCCTAAGCAGCTTTCCGTAGACCAGGTCACATATATAAAACTCAATACTATTTCGTTTCAGGATAAGCAGGAAGGCCAAACCATTCAGGATGAAAATTTTCCAATGATTTGAGAACAATAGTAGCTTCACGTTTTAATTCATCTTGAATATAATCATCTGGTACCATGACAACTTGCATTCCAGCTCTAACTGCAGCGGTAACACCTCCAGGAGCATCTTCAAAAACTAAGCACTGCAACGAAGAACATGAAATAAAATTTTGTACAAATACAGACAACAAATTGTCGTAAACATTTCTTACTTTACTGGAATGAGGCTGATCTTTGAATCGTTTCGCACAAACGAGAAACACATCAGGAGCCGGTTTACCTTCTTTAACATCTGGATCTGAACTAGCAGCGGTGATATGATCAACCAGCGAGAATAATTTCTCGTGTTTTTGCATTTTTAATTGAGATATTTGTAAACTGGCACCGGTAGCTATGGCGAATGGAATTTTATTTTGATGCAAATGTTGTATCAATTTTTCAGCTCCTGTAACAAGATAGGTACATTGATAAGTTGTGTTTCATATTCAAAACTATTTCCGGTGCATGTAATAAAATGATTGATAAATAAATTAACGTTTACCTGGCATTAGAGCTACACCATCTAAGGCTAATTTCTGGGCTACCAAAGCTTTCAGTTGTTTGAGATATTCTGGAGGAGTAACCGGCAAGTTCAATTCTTTGATAATCATCTCCGCTGAACGTAATTCTGTCGTTCCCATAATTTTTTGTTTAATTACTTTGTTAAATTCTTTTCCATATTTTGCGCATACTTCAGAATCCAACTTGAAATATAAATTTTCGGTGTCTATAATATTATGAAGAATTAATACAAACAAATAATTCTTGCTTAAAGATAATCGAGTAAATCTCACCCAAAAGTAATCCATCCAAATCGAAGATCACATGAGTCACCGGGTTGAATTTATCCATTTGGAAGACGCACCAAAAACTTAGTATAGAAATAAAAAGGGGAAAATTTTACTGTTGGAACTTGTAACTACCTTTATAGACTGAACCTATCTCAATGGAAAACATAAAAATATCAATCACGTCACCAGCATACGCTTTCAATACGGAATAAAACCTTCGATAATGAAGATATTGATCTTATCAAGCAAATGGAACTTTTTCGACATTTTCGAC
>FIZU01013966.1:0-10777 GCA_900064475.1 Pseudococcus longispinus | reverse complement strand
AGCCTTTTTCAAAAAAGTTCAACCTTCAATTTTTGAAACTTTCGTGAATGATTCTAAATCTACTTTAGATGTTCTTTCAAACCCCGTTTACCGATTTTCGCTATCTAGCACCAATCTTGAGATACACTTCACCAAAGTTGGGTATTGAAACAAGAAATCTTCAAAATGGAAAAACAAATAAGCCCCCCATCCCCCAAAAGTCTCCCTAGTCGGTTGGATGCAAAACAACGGTGGTTCCCTTACTTTTCGGATTAGGAGAATTGGTAAAAAAATTTCGAGCAAAATCGGAAGACCCAAGGTCAAAACGTAGCCATCTTGACATGGAATCACCCTACTAATAATTTTTTAGTTTTTTTTTTTTTGGAATTTGAACTTCTCTAGCAGCATTGAGACGAATGATGAGAATCATTCAATCACAAAAACAAAGTCTCGACTATGTTTATAAGTTCCTTTTTCTGTTATATAGTCGGATATTTATTATAGATAAACATAAACAATAATCTGGTTTCTGGGCGATGATTATGCAACGTGGCGTTAATGAAGGAAACGGACATCATATCTACCAAACTGTTACATACTTTCTTTAAACTAACGATGCGTTATGACGGTAATACGTTGAATCACTACAAACCAAAATTCTAACCGGTTACTAATTGAAATGATTAATATGTAAATAGAATATACGAAAAAGAAAAAAGTATATCAAGGAACTCGATCGAAAAGAATTACATACTTATTTGTACCTACTCGGCTATAAACATAGCTTATCTATACCCAGACCTATGTATACGTAGTATACGCGTGCATAGAAAGTGAAAATACCAAGAAAGCGGATATTATAAAAAAACGTAAACATAATCTGATCATAACATCAGTCGCGAAAGAACCATTCGCAGTACCATAATTTTGAAATATCTTATAACCAGCATTTCGTATAAACCCATATCAATTATGACATAATTTCTTCTAATTCTACGTACCATTATAATGTTCTAATCGATTAACATCCATATTTCGCGAGAATAGGCAAAAATTGATTCGTCGAAGTCAAAGTGCGTCATGTGCATACACATGTGTAAGGAAACCGGTATAACATCACCCTGCAGGGGTAACGGTTTATCCCGTAAACATTACATCATATTGGTAAAATGATCTAGTGACTTCGTATTATAACGGCAATTAATTTGATAATTTCTCCGTAGATTGCTTTCCGGTGAAATGGACAAACCGTTGAATGTTATTTATCCATACATAAGTAATACTTTTCATATAGTAAACATGCATTTATGCCATAGGATGCCTTAGGTGTACTCTTTGGATAGTTACTGATGTCTTGTCTATCGTATCATTCGGAGTACGTATGGGGACAGAATTATGCTGTATTACAAAAAAAAAAAAAAAATGGGAATCTAAAATTATAGTAATTTTATTCAGGGTACGATGAAATATATCTTGTCAATTGTTTATCGTTTGATGTTTTTCGAGTATTAAAATACTATATTTTACAATACCTTGTCATCGAGGGGACTAAATTGCTAAAATAACAAAATCAACTCAAATTTACGAGAGAAGTTGCCTAAAAAAGAGATTTTTTCTAAAAGACAAACAATAGACATACGAAAAAGCAAAGTTTCAAAATTTTTGATGCAACTGGAATGCAAAGTGCAAATTATTTTGTTATTTCCAAAATTGTAACGATTCAATCTTTGCCTATTTTTGTTGTACTTATTTCATTTTTTCTTTTCTTTTTTTGTTAATTTTAGGTTTCGTCGTAGACGAATTTAAGGATTATTTTTAGGGGGGGGGGGGGGCTGGGCCTTAAAATTTACCAATTTTTTGGGGGGTTGGGGGGGGGGGGGGGTCTGAGACTTCAAATTTACCAATTTTTTGGTGCGATTTACCCAACTTTTTTCTGGCAATTTTAGCTACTCTTATCGAGAGATCAATAACATTTAGAAAATGTAATTAAAATTGTACCAGTTATTCAAAGGGAGGGGGTGATGATAGAAAATTGAAAAATAGGTTCATTATTTTGTTTAAAAAAAGATCCATTTACTACATTGAGCCAGAACGAAGTGAGGGTGAAAATTTTGGCCGAAAGAAACAATCAAGAGCAGAAATTGTTTGTTAATCATTAAAAATACCGACAAACTCTTAACTGTGTAAAGAGTTTCAAACTTAGGCCAGCAGTTGTTCAGTTATTGTAATCAATTTGAGTGGGAGGTTCCCCACCCTGTAGTGTTTTTTAAAATCTTCATGAGGATTGATGCCATTTTTTCCATGGAATTTTAAAATTGCACAGAGAGTGTAGCCGGGTTTATAGGAGTGATTTGGCCCTGAGCACCGAATTTTAAATTTTCCTGTAGAAGTTTGTCCTTATTATGGTCTAAAACCCCCGGCCCCGTGACACAATTTTTAGCTCGATATCTCAACCCTTACCCCTTTTCGGGGGGTTGAGTGTGGATTTTCATTAAAATTTCTATTTTTGGCAGTTTTCAATCGAATTTTTTCAAACTTTCACGAATAGTAGTCAGCAGTTAGGGTGATTTCTGAAATTTTTTGAAAAAAATTTCGAGCACTTTTTCTAGGTCAAATGGGCATTTTAAGCTTTCCGAGAGTCATTTTGGTAACCCCTTTCAGAGGTGCAATTCTGAAAAAAAAAATATTGTGTACTTAATCTAGATGTACAACCTCATATTTTTGTAGGACTTGATATCGTGGTGCGTCATCATCAAAAATGCAGGAAACCGATTTTTTCGTCCATTTTTCCCCCTTAAGTGGGTCATTTTTGGTCAAAATTTTTCTTCTTGAAATATATCAGTAATGACACCAAAATACACCATCAACCAGAATTTGGAGCAAATTCAGATATTTTTCCCCTTTTTCCCAAAAATACCCGAATGACGCCATTTTGGGAACCCACAGCCTCTTCAAGATGACCTAGGGGCCTAGAAAACATGTATAGGCTTGTTTCAAGTCGCGTGGTAATTGCATATTTCAATCTAATACGTACGAGTATACTTTTCTAGCACTTTATATTCGGACGGGTGGTGTTTTTAAAACCCTTATTATTTTTGCATCATTCACGTTTACTAGAATTTTGAAGTTTTTTCCGACAAAGTTTTTCGAAAAATAGAAAACAGTTGTAAAATATCTAGGAACTTGCGAAGTTTCTCATTCGATCAAATATTCAGCTGTTTTTGATGTACCTACACACTTTTATAAGATACTGGCAAATTTCAAATTTCAACCTTTCGTGTTTCCCTATCAAGTATTTAAAATTTGACATGTCGAATTTTCCGAAGAACAGAACAAAAATTAAGTATTCGAGGGTGTCTTTTTCTTATTTTGTTTGATAAATACCTGCCTACTTATACGTAATAGGTTTATTAATAGGTATCTAAACATTGTTATGGTTTCAGAATTTTCTTAAAATCGTATAAATAATTTCTTCTTATTTTTTCCTCGTTTTATTTATAATATTTCTCCAACGTTTCGTGAAATAGTCAGCTGTTCGGCTTCTTGATTCTGAATGAAATTTTTCCTTATTTTTACTTGTGAAAAAAATTAGGTAAAATCATTGATTTTTTTGTGCAAAAGCTCGCGAAACCTCGAAATTTATTATTTCCTTTTTAATGCCCTCAAAAAAAGAGAGAATTACAAGACTTCGCGTCATTTTTTGAATGAAATGTCTGCAGAAATGTGTAGAAAAAGTTGTACGGCCTTGGAATTTTCCACAAAGCCTATACATTTGTAAAATTTATGGTTGTATTGCTTTTGTCAATTTGTTTATAAAATTTGATATTTTAATTTCAACAAAAATATTTAAGAGTCGCTATTGTCTATTAGATTTGGGATAGGATTCTGTTTTTCGGTTGTTGAAAAAATGAAAGGAAAAAAGAAACAATAGTTGAATAAAATTAATAAATGATGTCTTATGAACTGAAGAATTTGCTAAAATAAAAAGAAAGAATGATGAACTGCGGTTACAATAAAAACAATTCCGAAAAAAACGACTTTCAGATTTTTAAATTCAAATTCAAGAAAATTTAAATGAAGAAAAAAGGTGTTTTCTCTTCACTTTGAAACATTGTTTCGTTTTTTAAAAATATTTCGAATTGATATATTTTTTTGGAACTGAAAAGGAAATACAAGAAATGGCAGGGGGTATCTTGTCCACTAAGCTCGACGAAACTATATTTTGAATTAAGAAAAATTGTACAAGTGATGACATTTTTCATAAAATCGAAAAAATTCTGTATTGATCGAACCAAAATTTTGAGAAAAATTGCTTTCCAATTGAAAAAATATAGCTCAATAATCGGAAATTTTTATTTCATTCCTAAAAATTATGCATGTGAGTTATTACTTAACTTATTTCAATCTGAAATTTTACAAAATGCTTGACGATTTTAAAATAGGCCTACCTACAAGTACGTATGCTTGAACTAAGTATATCTTATTTTCAAATCTCAAAGCTTTGGGTCAAGAATTGAAAAAGTTTTAGAACAGATTCATTAACTGATTCTGAATATTGGTTGAAGAAATTGAGTAGGTAGATGCTTAAAAACTTCTGCAATTTTGTAAATTTACCCCAACCCAATTTCTTTAAAATTGGCCTCTCCTTCACTGCAGTATTGTAAAACAACGATTTTTAGAACTGATTTTTTTCGAATTCAATCTCAACACTTCTCTTTTACGAATTAAATTATAATAATTTTTAGTCTTTTCTTGAATTGATCTACATATCAACGTTGATTAAATTTCCTGCTGAAACTGTTGTTATAAGTTTGTGCTTTTTACAACGAGTGGTATTTTTAAGAGAAACAGTCAGCGATTGATTTTCAATGTATTTTTAGACTTTTTTTCATTTCTGATTTTTTTTGTTCCATTACCTCCTAATACTCTTCTTTCATTAGAAATGACTCAAATTTCACAAGCGTCTGTCCAGAGTACCGAGAGTGACGTCATGATAGCAGTTTCTGAGTCCAGAACAGATCGAATTCATGTTCGTAATTTTTTTCGATTTAAAATTTTTTTCAGGTTTTGTTCGTAATTTTTTTTTAAATTTTATTTTATCAACGATTAATTGTCATTTTTTCCAAAATTTTATGCAAACTTGTATCAATTTGTGTGATACACGAAGTGACAAGCTTGAATTTTGATTTTTGAACTCCGAAAATTTTTTTTTGAGATTTTTCAATGGTATTTTTTATTTTTAAAATACTGAAAACTTGATATGGAAATTTAATTTTTTTTCGAATTTTAAATTCAAATTTGTGTGCAATAAAAAAATGATGAAAGATGAAGAAATAAATTTTAATTAAAATACATTCTTATCTATTCACAATATTAAAAAAAAAATTGATGCATCGCAGAAAATTTTATGAAAATTTTTCAAAAATAATTACCACTTTAAAAAATGTTTAAGAAAAAATTTAAATCTGAAAAAAATTACGAAAATAAATTCAATCTGTTTATTTGGACTTGACCAGGATGGAGTGAAAAAAGAACATGCCCCGGATTTTGACCAAATCCAAGGGGGTGGTTCATTTTGAGTTGGAGATGCATCCTAGAAAATTTTAGACTCCTAGCTCAAAAAGTAAGTGATCTGAGGGTGCTTAAAGTGAGGTCACTTTTGAAAAAAACTCACTTTTTTGCCTTTTTTGGGTTGGCCACTTGCCTGGTACGAGTACCTCGGTCAGTCCACTGAAAAAGCGCACTTCAAGTTTCTACACCTGTCCAAGTCATTGACCTCGAAATTGGATACCACTTATTGCCTTCTACCAGGAGGTCAAAAAGTTTCAGATGGCTGAAAAATCGAGATTTTTGAGTTACATAAAAATGAAATATTCTGTGATTGGTACCAAAACTGGATCTAAATGGCTCATATTGATGCAGAAAAATTATTTTGATTAAAAAATTGGAAATTTTTCATTACAGTCTTTCCAACTTTTGATTTTTGCAAAAATAGATTTTTACCATGAAAAATGAAGAAAATTTTGATTTATTATAAAAATTGGAAGTTGACAAGATTGCAATGAAAAATTTTCAATTTGCTTAATCGAAATAATTTTTCTATTTTTTTTTCAAAATTTGCCGCCCTAGAATTTTAGCCCGCTGACCCCCTTGTAAATCCTTGCCTGCACTTGACAAAAATCAACGCACCAAATACAGAAACTGTTATCATGACGTCACTCTTGGTGCTCTGGACAGACGCCTGTCAAATATCTATTACACTCTCCAATGAGAAAATGGGCGGTTCCTTTTAGTGGGCTAAAATTTGATCCCCCTTAAACTCTCTCTCTTTTATCACACTGGGGAGGGGAATTAAAAATTTTAGTGGTAATTTTTCATCAGAGAGAATACTGGATAGGCTTGAAATGAAAAAAATAAAAATTTAATTTCATCTGATTTTCATTTCTTTAATTTTTTAAGAATGTAAGACTTGAAAGCACCACTTGAAATTCAGTCAAGGAAAAAATAAGAAGTAGGGAATTATTTTCTCATAAGAAGAAACAATTTATCGGGGGGGGGGGGGGGAAAAAACAATTTTTAAATTTGGGGGGGGGGGGGGGGGGGGGGGCAAAACAATTTTTAAGTTTTAAAATGAGAGTCACCCTAACCTCTAGTTTGGTCAAAAAATCCATATTTATGGCGAATTTACCAATTCGATGCTATTTTTTTGTTTTTTTCTTCATTCTCAAAACCCTCGACTTCGTAAATTTTCTATAAACATGGATTTTCTAGCCAAACTAAGGGAGCTACGAAAAAAATGCAAGGGATGAAAATTGTACAACTTGAAATTCTCTTTCTCGTCAATAGGTGGTAGTTTTTTTTCAAGGTGGGGTTTCTGGCCAAACTAAGGGTGCTATGGAAAGAATGCAAGGGATGAAAATTGTAGAGCTTGAAATTCTCTTTCTCTTTTGAGGATAGTAGTTTTTTTCTAGGGGGCTTAGTTTTTGAGACTTTTACAGTCAAAGTGTTTATAAAATACTCGTATCTCTTGCGCTGTACCATCTACTTGCTAAATTTAAATTACACAGCTCAAGATGGTAATTGTTTTTAGGGTTAAAAGTTATCTTTGAGGAATATAATGTTTCGTTATTCGATGTACTTAGGTACTGCATCATTGCTCTTTTGTAAACGTCAAAGGAAATTGATACCATTCTGTCTACAATTGCAGACCGTTTATTTTTAAAACGTGGCAACCCATTCGATTATATTTCCAGGTGAAAAGACCTGAAGTCCATTTTTTCAAAAAATATTTTTCCATTTGTATTTCAATTAGCAATCTCGACTTGAATCGAGTTCTACACACCTACATTGAAAATTGTTTTTTGAAAAAGTGGTTGACTGACCAAGTATCTATCTTTTAATTTCGGTTAAAATAATGAACGAATCGATTTTTGTGAATTTTATTCAATGTAATTACCAGTTAGGCATATGAAAACTCAACATCTTTGTACAGAGTTCAATGGATAAGGTTGATTTCTTTTTTCAGAAAGGGGGTATCCCTGCCACTCATTCGATCTATCCAAAGAAAATCAGCATTATTGCAGATAAGACGTGTATACTTCTAGTCTGCACCAAACCGTACGAACTTTTCAATAAAAACAATTTTCGTATTTAGGGCAAATTTCGCTCATTATATCGTATTGCCAACTTAATAAAGATCTTCTACAATATTAAGATATTTCACACTTGGGAACGTTGATATTGACGAACGATTATTGTCATCTTGTTATATTAATATTCTACGTTTATTATGGATATCGTGTTACTATCGTCTAGGGTAGGTTGAGTAACCTATCCATTCGGTATGAGAATCATCAATGAATAAAATAAATTGCATAGTCGCGAGATATCCTGTTGCAGAGGGTAAAAACTTGCGGAAGTTATTAGGTATGATGGCGAAGTATATAAAACTAAATATTGCATGTATTTCACAAGACGTACCTACGTTATGTTATCTGAATTTAATTTGGGAAATTAAACGTGAGAAACGACGTGTAAATAATAATATATCTGTGTTCAATGAACCACGTGCAAAGCATGCTGCATAGCTTTTACCTCCGATAAATCACAACAATGGGAAATTTCTATACTTTTTGTCTGGATTGGTAAAATTAAGACGAGCTTGCGTTTTACTCGAGTATCGTTTCTTTTAAACATCGATGTTACCTTGGAATTAACTTTTTGTTATACCCAAGACCTCGTTACAATTTTTCGTATACGAGTTGATATTTAAATGATTTTGATAAAAACCGATAAATTCGACGTTTAAGTCGGCTCCTCGTAACTCGCTTCTGATGAAGATGACCTTGGAATACTCGAGCAGCGTATCTTTTGTAATCTCGTCGTACGTAAGTTTTGGTGACATTCGGATGATATTAAAAGTACAGATAAACTAACGGTACGTGTGTGATTTAAAAGCACGATTTGATGCATAAGAAAAACGCTCGAAGCTCGAGTACGTCTTTCAAAATGCAACCTTGCAATTTTTTCCTCGCTTTGGTGAGGATTTCTTTTATCGCGAAACGATGCTCTGTCATACACCCGCGAAATTTCATCAATAAACGAAATCGAGATTTTATCGTAATTTCAACATTCGAATAAATATTAGATTCGAAAATTAGCCTAAAATTATGTCAATGCAGGAAACCAGATGTTATAATTCGAAAAAGATTTGGAAAAACATTTTTTTTCCCGATAACTTTCGACCTAAAACTGATAATTTTGCGATTGAAAAAATATATAAAAATTCACCAAAAAATGGGTTTAAAATAAAATACGAAAAACTCTTTATTTTATTTCAAACGATAATTTCGAATTTTCCAAAAGCTAGTCTTATACGTGTAATTTAGTCAGGTAGTAGATATACATAGCAAGATAATGGAAATATTTCGTTTTATTGTATAGTTGAGATGGGAAAACGCGAACATGAAATTTAATACTTTATACACACACGAAATATCTATATTTATACGACGTTAATCCAACATGAAAACGAATATTGCAACTTACCATGTTCGAAATTTGATAAATACTGTCGTAGAATTATATAAAACGTGATAATAATAAACACATTTTAACCGCGAATCGAAACACGTATGTAGATTTAATAAAATTCACTTATTTAACGTTGTAACGAGTAAATGATCATGTTTGTTTACAATTGCAATTAGGCTGCTGTATGGAAATGAAAAGTAAATGCGAAAGGGAGAAGGATGGATGAGAACGGAGATGCATTAAAAGAGGATGAAGACCGAATGGAAGGAAGATGAGAAAAAAGTGAGAGTGGTAAATGTAAAAAATAAAACCAGCAGTAGGTACACTACGCAAACGAATCGAATCTTATTTTAACGTTCTCTTCGGTTACGCTCAGGTGTATATTTAATTATAAGATTTATACTTGGGTATGTAATGTATATGAATCAACCGATAATTTAGAATTCCGTGATATATGTAACGATTATTATTATTGATTACGAATTCAGTCCAGCAAATTACAACGTACATACGGTTTTTTCGCAGTTTGCAGAATTTTTTTTATGTAATTCCCCTACCTTTTTATGCCTTACTCCTCCCATTCGAATTGGAATTATTTTCCTATTCTATATTTGAAAGTATTTTTTGGCGTCATTTTAGCCTCTTTTTTTAATGATTCACGCGTACGAGTATGTGTGCTTTTAACCAACTGGAAATGTTCGCTTTTGTGTGATAATTATTTCGTTTCTTGGCGAGTAAATTTTTCATTTGTGGAATATTTCGCTTCGAAATGAACTGAAGGCGTTTGTGCACAACTCTCGGTTATTCATGAATAAGTTTCACGTCGCGGTTTTTCTTTTTGCCTATTTTTTTTCACCCATGAGAAAAATGACGACAGCGATATTTAACAAAAGCTCATAGGCCAAAAAATATGTGAAAAGGTGTTGAGTTATGACATCAATTTCTATATTATGGCGAACGTTGAGAGAAAAAAAGAAGTTTGTAAAATTTATAATGAAGCATTCGTTGTGTTTGTAATGCAAATTAGTTTTTTTTTCTAATATACTTTTTCCAACATATTACGTGTGTCATTTGTCGTCGTATATGTGACTACACGTGCGGTATAATAAGTACGGCCAGACATATTTGGAATTTGGGTTTCAAATGTACGAATACTTCGTCGCATATGTATCGATTTGGTCTGTGAAAATTTCTCATACAGAAGAATTTATTCGTTATTGCGAATCGTGTTCAATCGTAGCCAAATGGGATTAAATTTGCATGGTAAAAATGACTATAATGTATCCAGGAGCGCATAGACCATATGGCGAACCGAGCCGAAAGGATTGCGTATAAAATTTGTGATTTTTTTGTGTTTTGAAATTATTTCTGTTTGGCTTCAAAAAAAAAAAAAGAAGGGAAGAAAATCACAACAACTTGACACTTGTGCATGAATAAAATTCTATTCCTTATTGTGGTTTAATTCTGACGTCTAGAAGTCTCAAAAAATTTCGCCCTCTCGAAGGTCTTATAAAGTTAGTCACAGAATATACATTAGGGGGAAGCGCGAAAAAAAACATACCTCGGATTTTGACCAAATTCAAGAGAGTGATTCATATTTAGTTGGGGATGAACCATAGAAAATTTATGTCTTAAGGTGTAGTGGGGTAATTGCAGAATTGGGGTAATTGCAAAATCGCGACCTTCTGGTCGTTAGGTTCAATTTTGGACCCCAACACCTAAAGGGGGTTATAAGTACTAGTGTCTAGCACAACATGACGCAATG
>FIZU01013951.1:0-19305 GCA_900064475.1 Pseudococcus longispinus | reverse complement strand
TGCCGCAGGCCGCACGAGCGGAGCGAGTGCGCGAGCGAAGCGAGGCACTGACAACTTCGTTTGAATACGCGAGTTTTCACCACTTGATACGAACAATATTTTTCAGAGAACT
Source organism: Pseudococcus longispinus (assembly GCA_900064475.1). Taxonomy (NCBI): domain Eukaryota; kingdom Metazoa; phylum Arthropoda; class Insecta; order Hemiptera; family Pseudococcidae; genus Pseudococcus; species Pseudococcus longispinus. The sequence goes on along the minus strand of FIZU01013951.1, from coordinate 19,193 downwards.
GCATCGAAAATGCGATCATTCACGTTCGTATTATGTGACGAAAATGGCATTTACAATGAATTAATTGCTTAAAACTAATGAAAACAGTTGTAAACAAAGCGCAAACAAAAGTCGCTGAGTTTGAGAATAAGCAGCCAAATATTTCTGATACTAGAAATAGTTGGCTGATGATTTCTGTTCTTAATTGAACCAAATTTGTTATCATTATTTTCGTCATGAGTAAATTACTTTCGTCATGAGTAAGTTACTTTCACCACATATTATGAATAAATGCCATTTTCGTCACACAAAACGAACGTGAAACATCGCATTTTCGGTGCAGTCATCTGAAAACCAATTTTCAACCATGGGAATGGGTAATGCTTTTAAAATTGAACAAATTTTCATATTATGATATTTGCTCAACTCTAAAATTGAAAGGTTTATTTTGAAATTAAAAATTAAAAAAAAAATCAATCGAGGCAATGAATATCATTTTGAAAAATGATAAATTTTTGTTATGTTCATTTTTTGCCTATGATCAAAATTGAAGGGGCTAAGGAACACTGAAAATGGAGAACTTTGTAAAAATTGCTGAATTTTTCAACTTTATTCGAATATTACAGCCCCTTCAATTTTCATTTTGGCCAAAAAATGAACATAGCGGAAATTTTTCATTTTTCCATGTACCGTTCATTCCTGCAATTGAATTTTTTTCGAATTTTTTTATTCCAAATTATTTTTTTAGCTCCTTCAATGCTGAAGTTGAGCAAAAACGCATGGCAACTCCCGGAACATCCTGTATACTCGTAACTTTATGGGGAAAAAAATAAAGTTCAATGTAGCCGATCTGAACTAAAAACTATCTCTCGAAAGATCCCTAAACCCAGCGCAGGGTAAAGTACTGCACGCTGGAAAATAATCGAGTTTACGTTTTACTTGCGGGTGAAAACGTTGGAATGTTTGGGAATCTGGTCTTTCTAACGAGAATTTCAGGCTGCTTTAAACAGTAAACAAATTTTCAGTTTCGGATTGGAAATAGCCACGTAAATAAAGCCGGCGAATAGCTCCATAAAATATTTAACCCGGCAATACATTATTTCCTTATGGAATTTCCTATATAAACCCGGAATACTTGTCACTGTCATTGTAGACTCTATAGAAAAATAACTGCGAAAGATCAGCGCCCAAAGTACCATTAATCAACTTGACCACTAGAACGGACTTGTAAGTCGTAGTATACTCTTCCCTTTTCGTAATGTTTGTATATAGAATATAAATACACCGTCGGTCGTCTGTATACGTAGACTGTACAGTGTACGTATACCATGGTATATGGGCTACTCGTATATATTTTGTTTAAATGCGAACAATGACGCCGACTAGGATGTATACAAGGTGAAAGACATGGTCCTAAAAAAAAAGAGGGATTCTCACTCGAGTACAAATACGCGTGAAAGAATGAAAGGAGGTAAAAAGCAAATACATTTAACCACAAAACACTTCACTTATACGATTTCATACCAGATACCCAGATACGTGTGTACTTGTGTAGTATTGTTTTCAGCTCTTATTTTATAAATCAATGAATTTGGTTTAAATTTAACCAAAATGGTTTACTTTTACGAGTAAACTTTTCGCGAAGATGGGTTCGTTTCGGTTACTTATTGGTTAATGCAAAATTGCTAGAACTGTTGGAGCAGAAAATAGTACCTAAGTTGAGTTTTCCAAAAAAAAAAAGTACCAAGTGCTAAACCATTAGACGAATTTCTTCTAAAGTTTTCGCGGTCGCGTAATTAAAAATATATCCTCCTTTGAAATTTCTCCTCGACTTACGAGCATGAATGGCATTCGTTCTGACGACAGGGTGAGGTCGTCGTGCCAACGCATCGCATATCTTTTTTTCTTTTTCCGCAAAAAGCGTAAAATTACGAACTCCTAATAAGTAGTTTACATTGAGTCACATATTTTGAAAATCGAACAAGACCAATATATCTTATATATTCTTTTGGTACGGTACGTGTGCTGCTATGTGTAGTATACCGTGGAATAGCGAAAAACGCCATAACGAAAGAAGGTCTGCGCTTTATCGAAAGAAAATAAGAATAGTCGCGTGCTTTACGACGAACGTGCTGCGAATATTTTCAACGTACCTTGTTATTGTCGTCGACGTCGCGAGTCATCTACGTAAAACTTTTCCTCCTTGTTCTGTTTTTCGTAACCAATATGTTTGAAATGTAGAAATTGAGAAATTTATCCGAGAGAGGGGGAAGATTGACGTGAAAGACAGATTAATTGCGTCGATAATAATTAAGAACTTATAGTGATGCTATATACCAACATCGATATGAGCTTGATAGACACGGGAAGGGAGTTTTATCTGATGAATCGGTAAGTATACCATTTATTGAAATTGTGAAGAAAATCATCAAACTGAGATTTAAATTGAAAATATGAAAATTTTCCGCTACCTTTATGGTTATACCAATAAGGTAAATTGAACTGAATTTTCGAAAAATTTTCAACTCTCAAACAAATTTTTTATTTGAATATTTTTGTCTTTGGCAAATTCTACAGAAATCGTAAAAAAAATTATTTCAAAATTTTCATCCAGTAATTCACATTTTCAAAGTTTCAGTAGTTTTTAAAATTTTCATCAAAATTGAAATAGAATTTGAAAAAATGAGTAGGTAGATAGGTTTATTCATTTTAAATAGTTTTCTGAAAATATTTCTACTAAAAATGGACAGTGAACACGCCTACTACAGGTTTTTTTACTCATCAAACGTTTACAAGTGATTCTTAAGAAGAAGAAGGAGGGGGGGTATTTACTTATTTTTTTTTATAAAAATCGGATATCACATGTTAGTGTTGAGTGTTGACTGCTGACTGAAATTTAGGTAATCTCAACGCTCAAAGCCAGCCTGGCCAGATTTTGAATTGTTTTCTGATTTTTATAAGTAGGTACCTATTAATAATTTAAATTTTAAACTAGTATTATAACTTAAATTTGAAAAAATTAAGAAATCTTGATATGGAGATATACAGAGTGGCCCACGTAGAAGGTCAATGATTTTGTAAATGAAAAAAATACGTCGACTTTGAAAATCTCGAAAACTAAGCCATCTAGAAAAAAAGTAATAGCTCTTAAGAGAAAGAAAATTTCAAGCTTTACAATTTTGATTCATAGCATTTTTTCCTTAGGACCCATAGTTTGACAGATAATCTATGTTTATAGGAAATTTAGCCCATTATACGAAGTTGATGGTTTTGAAAATGAAAAAAAATCCCATAAACATAGATTTTCAAGCCAGACTAAAAGTCTTACGAAAAAATTATACAAATCAAAATTGTAGACTTTGACATTTTCTTTCTGCTAAAAGTGGATGATTTTTTTTTTATGAAGCTCATGATTTTCGAGATTTTTGCAGTAGAAAAATTTTTTTATTTTCAAAACCATCGGCCTCGATATCTATCAAATATTGCAATTTCACCACCAATATGGAGAAATTTAAATTTTTTTCAATTTATTTCATGTAGGTGAAATTTTTCAAAAACAAAAATACTTGAAAATTCGTCAAAAGGAGCAAAAAAAGTAAAATTTCTCCATATTTGATGAAATTGCAATAATTGATGGATATCGACTTGAAATTAGTCCAGACATGGTTTTTAGGCCTCATAACTTATCTCAGAGGAGGTTGTAAGTTCCCAAAATGGCATCATTCGGGTATTTTAAAAGAAAATTAGAAAAAAGGAGGAAAATGAACGAATTTGGTCTAAATGCGGGTTGATGGTGTATTTTTGGTGTCAGCGATGATATATTGCAAGAAAAAAAAATGTTGACTAGAAATGACCTAGTTAAGGGAGAAAGACGGGCTAAAACAAGCGGTTTTTGTAAATTTAGGTATGACCTCCCCCCCCTGACAAAAATTTAAAAATATTCTAAGTACTGAAAAATGGTCTGAAAAACAAGAAAACAATTTGTACCTTCTGTGGTAATCTGAAGTTTTCGAAGTTGATTTCAAGGTCATTGTAGGGGTCGGAAAAATCTAAAAAAATTTCACAATGCTCCTCTTGAGTGAGATCGTTCAACCAAAAAGCAAGACTTGCAGGAACAGCAGAAAAGTTACCTAGATAGTCTGCCTCCTTAGGTTTGTCCCTGTTCAGCGTTCTTGAACATTTTAAAACAATAGAAATTGAGAATTTGACAAGAATTGGGAGTGGACTGATGGGAGATAGGTATGGGAGAAAATGGTTCGAATTATGTACCTAGTCCAAAAAATACCACTGAAATTGATATTATCTACCCAACTATTTCTTTTAAAAATTGATCATTCAACCCCCTTTCTCGCATTCATTTTATAACTACATTTCGACTCGAAAACTAAAAAAAAAAGTCCCCGCTATTTCCATACTACCCTTGAAACTATAAAACAGAGAATATTGAAATTTTCTTGAAAAATTTCAAGTACAAAAAGTCAGTAGAAATCTGAAAATATTTCTAAAATCGAAAAAAGTCTGACAAAATTCTGAAAATCTGCGTTAGGTAAAAATGTCTGACAAAATGTTCGATTTCAATTTTTTTGAAATTTTTCAAGTCTATAAAGTTGACATTTTCTAAATCCAAAAATGCATGCAAACCTTAGAAATTTTGTGAGTCCAAAAAAGTCTGACAAAATATCAGAAAGTCAGCGTGATCTCTTGAATTTTCCAAATTCAGAGGGTTTGCCTTACAAAATGTCGGAAAGTTACCCTGATTTCTAAAATTTTTCAACTTCAAAAAGTCGAATTGTTTGTCTGACAAAATGGCTAAAAGTTAGCATTATCTCTGGAATTTTCCAAGTCCAAGAAGTTAGCCGAAAAACGGAAATTTTCCCAAACCCAAAAAAATCTGACAAAATGTCTAAAAGTCATCTTCAAGGAATATCATTTCGTTTTTCGCGGAATTACCCATATCAAAAGCATATCCTATGCTAAAACTAACAAACTTGGAAACAATTTGCCAACACAGTAAAATCCACCCAAATCCATCAGCACAAATGGCAATAATGCCTCGCTAACCCATTTTCACACAAGGACAAAACAACAGGGAGAAAAAATTTTCCAAATAAGATTACCCTGGCCGTATTTTGATCGATACGTTTAAATACGGTAGAAACACATTCGCCTGCCTACATTTAAAATATCCTTCGGCTTTAGTCGCAAACGATACGTTGGCTGTCTTTGATCGAATAACGTGCTATTATGTTGCACGATTAGCTACCTAAATCTGATGCTGGAGATATTTTATGTGATACGGGGCCGAGGTAAGGGTTCATATAAGACACCTATATATACGATGCGAGAATCGTATAAGCACATAGCAGCGATATTGAATCTAGGAGATGTTTTAATCGTAAACTTAGTACATCAATTATTTTGACGCGATGGTGCGGTAGGAGCTCGGCAGAATGAAGTTTAATTTAATGAAATGCCGCGAACCGTATTACAGACGATTTTTATACACGGTTTAGTTCACGTTTCCATTCGGCTGCTATTCGCTTTCTTCTTATACCCTCGTCACGCATATACAAAACTAACGCTCTGTTTTCTTTTCAACTCTCGAATAAGTTATGTAGACTTACAAACAGGCAAAAAGTCGATTGATTTTTTTATTCTTGATTGACTAAAAGCAATATTGTTATAAAGGAAATGAATGTAAAGCGAAAAACTTTATCCTATAAGTTTGTAAACATATCGAGCTTTTTAAAAGCTTCAGACTATTTAAAGTTGGTGTTTTTTTTCCTTCTCTGCGTTCAAAAGATTACGAAATTCTGATAAAACGCCAGAGGCTCGTATCAGCGAGAGAAAAAAAAACGTACTTATTTGAGAAGCGCTATGTGTATTTGTTAGAGACCTGTGCAGAAGAACTCTAAAGAATTGCCGATTTTCATTTCGCTATACTAGTGTTATGTACGTAGTTCTTTCCCTTTTTTTTGCCCTTTTCCTCTCATTGTGGCACTTCTACACGAAGCTAAATTATTGGAAGAAATATTTTTTTTTCCATTCGTGTAGTTTCGAGAAGATGGAGGGCGGCGGAACGAGCGAGAAATGCCTTATTTTCGATACCTATAGAAAAAGAAATTCATTTGAAAAAGATTTTAACCTCGTTAGCAATACTCGACGTGAAAAGTAGGAAATTTCGGTCGGTCGGACAAGTCGGAAGAAAAACGTGCTGCCGAAAGTACGACGATAATTCAACCTCTTCGCCGGTCTGCTTTTTCTTAAGTGATCAAATATTTCAATCATAATTGCCTTTCAAACGCTACCATCGTCGTAAAGTTCGCTTACACAGACGTGATACAAGCCTAAGCGAAATTATCCTACGTAATACTACACACAGACCACCAATATACCATTTTACATGCGTACAGGGCACGAAACGCACCTAACAGATAACTAAATTCTTCGGTTAACAACGAAATAACGATTTAAATAGCGACACTCTGCCATCCTCGCCACCTCACCGCCCTCTTCAGCCACCCCCAAAACAAGCCAGTAGCAAAAACTATCCGTATAACTACGAAGGTTGCGGCTATCAAATTGAATTCCGCTGGAAATTATTAGCTCTCGGTTGGCCAACTTGCTAAATGATTTCTAGGGTCAATAAATGACTTAGGCCTTTTCTACTATGACATTCTGTTATCTTTAGAAATTTTCTTGTTTAAAGTGACCCGTCGCGTCGTTGTTATTAATCTAATATAAGACTGAGGCGAGGATCGGTGCAGACTCTGACGCTATCAAACTTTGTCATCTCAACCGAACACATACCTTTATAAATTTCAAAAGATTATACCAGTAGAAATTTCGCTCCAGAAGGCAATCTTTTTCGATTGATGTAATTTTAAATTCGATTGTTTCACTTTCTGCTCCGGCGAAAAACCCAACTTTTCGTTTTAATTATTTACTTATTAGTATTCCAACGACCCAGATGGACGCGATTGTTTAGCAAAAGGCAGCGTGCTTCGTAAAAGATAACGTTTCGAATTTAATAAAAGATGATGTTACCCTGCTGCGTTTATTATTAACTGGCGAAAATAACGATAAGTTTGAAAGTTCATTAAATGACATTAAAAAATATATAGATATATCGAACCCCAAACTATAGTCATCGCACTTTGAAAAATTCTCGTGTCGACCCTCCTCTCCGCAGCAAATTTCCTTCCAACCCTGTTCACCTCGTCTTAGCTAGAATTTCGTGTAAAACATACGAAAATTTATCGACAACAACGAGAAAATATCAGTTTGGAGAAAAAGGGTAAAATTACAAAGACCAACGTTCGTTACCGTTACGTAAAAAGATAACGTTGCGAAGAAAAAGAAGAAAAAAGAATTGCAAAAAATCACGCGACAAAGAAAACGTTAAAAACAGCCGTTGCATTTTGATGCATAGAAAAACATTAGGTTATTTTTAGCACGAACGATCAATTCGTAAAAGCCATATCGAACAGATTACAAAAAAAAAATGTCACCCGCGTACAGCCACCTATAATATCAGCTTCCATAGAGTGACACACCGAATGATAAAAAGATTCGTAATATTTTAGTACGTGTTTTTTTTCCTCTATCGTTTTCTTATGGCGAGAAGTCGCACGAAGCGAGTTGTAGCCTATAAATGTATAAAAACTCGATCAAATATTCCATTCATCTTTAATTTCAAAACCGTCGCAAGAGATTAAAGGATTTTTTGATACCGAAGTCAAAAAAAAATACAGGAAGAAAACTAAGACTATAAAAAGAAGAATAAGAAGCAGACATATGTATGTACTTGAGCATCAATTTGTTCAATCATCATGTTGACACGAAATGTCATCAATACACCAAAAATTGTTCAAAATTATTGAAAAAGTTTGCGATGAATTATTTAAAAATGTCTTCAAAACTGTTCGTAGCATTAGAATAATTATTGAATTTCATAAAAGTTGTAAAAAAGTGATAAAACGTCGATACCTATCTACATTTGAAAATGCAATAAGAAATTTATGAAAATGCGAGAAAAATTCTTGATGAAACATCAATAAAATTGCTTAATAAATCTCAAAATGTTTTTAAAATGAGCAGCGACGAAAATTTTGAAAATTTCAAGAAACGTTATTAAATTTTAATGGGAAATCATTTAAAAATAACCAAAAAAATTGACAAAATTTCACACAAATTCTTCAGATTTTGAAAAACCATAAAAATTCAGTACTCAAAAATTGATGAAAAATGAATAAAATTGTTTCAAATAGCTCAAAAATGATTGAAAAGGGGGAGGGGGGGAATTATCTGAAATGAAAAAATTGTTTAACTTCAATGAAAATTGTTTGAAAATAGGCAATATAAAATTAATGAATTTTTGCAAAAAGTATTGAATTTCTGTGAAAACTGAAAAGTGGTTGAGAGCCACTTTGTCCCATATTTTGAGTAATTTTACGTGCTTTCAAAATTTTTTCAACCAAGTTGTAATATCATTTTAAGCAATTGTTAACACTTCTTCGAAGTGTTTGTGAAGTTTTTATCAAAAATTTGAGTTTTTTCAGAAAATTTCCACAATATTTGAATAATTTTTATAACATTTTGAACATGCATTTTATGATTTTTCAAAATCTATTTCAATTTTGCAATATTTTAAACCATCTGAATATAATTTTAACATGTTTCAAAATATTTTATAAATATATTTTCAATTAATTTCAACAGTTTTTCCTGTTTTAGCATAGGATATGCTTTTGCGGTGACCGAACCTGCAAAAAAGACACGAAATTCCATTTCGCTGACTTTTAGACATATTGTCAAACTTTTTTGGACTTGGAAAAATTTTCAGATTTTTCAGATTTCCACTGGTATTTTCAAGTTGGAAAATTTCAAAGATCGTGCTGAGTGTTTTTGTCAAAATTTTTTGGGTTTTGAAAATTATGACGTCATTATGTGATGTTCACTGGAGTTGGCGCTGCGTTCAATGTTCACACGTCTTTGTATATTATCTACATTAATTTTAATCCCGATTTTTTTTTCATTTTTTTTTTCTCAATGTCAGAATTCATTTTTAAAAAATTAATTTTTATTCATCAACCACAAATTTTTTCCCCATTTTTTTTCTCAATTTCAGAATTTATTTAAAAAAAATAGTTTTTATTCATCAATTACAAAATTTTCAATTTTTTCTTGATTTCAGAATTTATTTCAAATTTAAAAAAAAATAAATTCCGACATGAAGAATTTTTTTTTTTATTACGAAATTTTTTTTCTCAATGTTAGAATTTATTTTATTTTTAAAAAATTAGTTTTTATTTATCCATCACGAATTTTTTTCTCAATATAATAATTTTTTTGATAAGTTGATCACGAAATTAAAAAAAAAATTCTCCATGTATGTCGGAATTTATTTTAAAAAAATTTGAAATAAACTCTGAAATTGAGAAAAAAAATGAAATAAAAAAAATTTCGCGATTAAAATTAACGCAAAAAATTTACAGAAACGTGTGTACATTGAGCACAGCGCTAACTCCAATGAACATCACTCAATGATGTCATAAACATAGCTAAAATAGCATGGCTCCGTTGTGATCCCGATCCGGTCATCAAATTTCCACTGGCTTTTTGGTGTTAAAAAATTTCAGAGAATGTTTTGATATATTTTCAGATTTTCCAAATTTCCACTGATTTTCAGACTTCTTGAACTTGAAACATTTTAGAGATCACGTTGACTTTCAAACATTTTGTCGGACTATTTTAGACTTTTTGAACTTGAAAAGTTTTTCAGATTTCAAACGATTATTTGGTCTTGAAAATTTTCATAAATTTTGACTTTTCGATTTTGAAAAATTTTACCTATCAAGTGGTCAGTTGACTTTTGAACTTGAAAAAATTTAGATCTTTAGACATTTCACGTGACATGATAAAATTGTGTCCGACTTTTTGAACGTACAATTAGATAAAGTCAGACATTATGTCAGACTAGAATGTGCACTTCAGCTTGGTATAACAGAAAGAGCAAAAGCATATCCTATGTTTTATACTTTCGTGGGTAGTATGGAAATGGAAATGACCAGAAGGGTCCAGGGGAGGGAGGGAGAGATTCAAACGATTTTTACTACAATATTTTCACAAATTTTATGACATTTCCAATGTTACGTTTTCTTTTGCATAATCTCACTTGGAAAATTCGTCTAAAATAATCAAAATCAAAACGGAAATGTTGATTGTGCATAAAATTTACAAATTGTAATCTTCAATAATGTAATAAGAAAAAAAAGCAATTTTTCGACCTTTTTGTCGTTGGAAATGGTATGGCAAGTCTACAGTCAACAGCAATTATCCTACGAGGCGGTCCTTCAACTTGAAATAGATTTAAGGAGCATCATAAATGCACATTTTGATGCTGCATATTTCTCTCTTCCCCTTCACACCCTGGCTCGACCCTTCGAAACGTTCAAAAATTTCCATTTTTTTCGAAAAATTCAATTACCATCAAAGTACCATTACTCGTGCTTCATCAGCGATTCACATCCCACCACAGGATCCACTCGGACTACTTTTATAATTCGCACGAATTCACCTTGTATTCCCAACACGTCACGGAAGCGGTATTTCTCCATATGAGTCCGATTCGCGATGATTTTATTAAAATTTTCCACAAAAAAAAAAAACCTATTCCCAATCGGTTATTAAATAAAAGCCCGAAATTACTATATCGAATCTATACGTATACGATCTACATACACAGCGAAAGCAATGCCATACCGGGCACGAGGAAAAAAACCAACCCAACGCAGACGAAAATATTGTCTCGAATCGGTTATAAAAAAAAGTGTAGCCCAAGTGAAATTTTCATTTCTATGAAAAGGGCACGTTTTCGAGTCTACGATTTGTATACCAATGAGAGTATTTTGATTACATTATTTTTTTTTTCAATTTGAATTTTTTTTCTGCAAACGTTGGTATGGCGTTTTTTTCCACCGGCAACAGCGGCAGCGAGAGCAGAAGGTTTTTTGAATTCTGCGTTATATTACAGTCTTTATACGTTACGATTTTGTGATAAAAATTTCGCTTTTCAAACGACTGGTTTTATTACAAAACCCTTTTAAAATATTTTTATATTCTTTCATATTCGCGCGCGCAAGTGGTGAATGAACAGTGAAGTATTTGTTATGTTCACCTAAATACGTTTCTGGTACATGTATTCGAAGAAATCTTCGCACCAAACCGTTTTCTCTGCATTGTTATTCGCTCGTATATACGATTGTACATATACGCTGTTTCTGGTACAAGCATATAATATGCAAAGGCGAAAAAAAGTTCTATAATTTCGACTAAAGCACTGTTACGAGTAATCGTTTTGCGCATATATTACGATGCAGTAGATATAAGTTTCAACAAGAGTAAATTTCTTTCAAAAAAATACAGTTATACTCGTAATTTTTCCAGAAGTATTAAATTTATTCGAAACGTGCACCTAAGCGAAAATATATAAGCTCCAAGTACCAACGTACAAATTTTTACGCCGTATTAACAAAATAACTTCCGACATAGGTACACACGACAATAAGCCTGTTGCAATATTTCGTCAAAACGAAATAAAAACATTTCTCCTCAAAGTTAACGAAACAGCAAACACAGTACTTTTTTTTAACTTCGTCGAAAAAATATTTTTAAAGAATATTACAATAATTTCTTTGAAAAAATCGTTCATTAAAACTTACCAAGTAAAGTGAAAAGAAGAAAAAATTCACTTTGTCGGAATATTGAAATGTTGCAAAGCCTTGGTATGTACCTACAGTTCGCAGTGTAAATAACGAATGAGGCTTTTTATTCGCAAAAGGGGATAATTTAAAATGGATTTCGATGATTCGAGTTTTTCTTATTACTTTGAAAAATATATCGAGCTCAAGTTCCTTCGTCGTAAGCTTGCAGCATTCACAATTCTTTAGCAACTTTTTTGCCTCTTATACTTCATCAAAAAGTAATACCGACGAATTTTTCATCCCCCGTTGTGATTAAAATTACCGCTCGGTGCTTTCGCGAATAAGTATTTAAAAGGTGAAAATCGCGAATACCAACTAAGAGAGGAAAAATTCAAAAGTATTTTTTTGGGTCATATATTTACTAGGTACGTAAGTATCTTTCTAGCTTAATGATGGAAATATTATGATTAGAATCGTAAACCAACATTCGGGAAAAACTCTCTCCACCTCAAGTATTTCGTTTTTAGATCTTTTCTATGCTTTTTTATGGTTCAAATGATTTCAGAAATTTTTTCATTTAATGCACTTAAAAACTGACATTTTAATAAAACGACAACAAAAGTATGCCATCATTTGCAAAATGTTGAAAAACATCCAAAAAATACAAGCTACCCAAACCACACAAGTGAATGCATGTTTGTTGACCCTAAATTGGGCACCAATGAAGATGATTTTACAATTTTTTTTTTTGAAACTTTCTTATAGAACTTTTTAAGCTATACAAAACGAGTTATTTTTATGTTTTGTCCAATTCCAAAATTGAAGGAGCTATAATGATTTGAAAATTTGCAAGCTTTACAACTCCTTCAATTTTCAAGTCATGCAACATTTTTTTAGTAATTTTTTTGACCTTTTTGAGCTCAAAAAAATGAGCTAATAATTTTTTGCTCAACTCCAAAATTAAAAAAATTTGAAAAAAAAATTTATTTTTGAGCAAAAATGTTACTTTTTATCTTTTCAACAGTTGTAGCTCCTTCAATTTTAAAGTTGGGCAAAAAATTATTGGCTCATTTTGTAGAGCTCAAAAAGCTCAACCAATAATGATTCTTACAAAATTTTGCGTATTTGAAAATTGAAGGAGTTCTGAAACCTACAAATTTAAAAATCATTATAGCTCCTTCAATTTCAGGACTAGGCAAAACATGAATATAACTCATTTCATGGAGCTTAAAAAGTTCTACAAGAAAGTTTCAAAAAAATTTGCCAATCTATATTATCAGCGGAGTTACGACGTTTTGAAACATCCACCAGGATTAGTGCATCACTTTGCCCCTTCAAATCCTGAAGTCGGCAAATATGCATACACTTATGTAATTTGTGTAGCTGCATCTCTGGTTTGAAGGCGGTGCACTGTGACCAGAACACCCTGTATAGATTGACAATTATTTAGTTTGAAACTTTCTTGTAAAACTTTTTAAGCTCTACAAAATGAGTTATACTCATGTTTTGCCTAACTTCGAAATTGAAGGAGCTACAACGGTTTGAAAATTTGTAGGCTTCATAATTCTTTTAATTTACGAGCTGGACAAAATTTTGAAAGAGCTATTTATTTTTCTATAGAACTTTTTGAGCTCTACAAAATGTGCGAGTACTGTTTTGCCAACTCAAAAATTGAAAACATAAGAGACCATTTCAAAAACAATTTGTAAATAAAAAATTTAATTTTAATTGTACGCCTATTTGTAACTTTTAAATGGCTATAGCTCCTTGAATTTTGGAATGAGACCAAATATTAATAACTTATTTTATAGAATTCAAAAATCTCAACAAAAAATGAATTTTACAGAATTTACTCAACTTGCAAATTGAAGGAGTTATAAGGCTTATAATTTTTAAAATCATTATAACTCCTTCGATTCAAAAGTCAGACAAAATCCTGTAAATTCCATTATTAGCTAATTGCGCAGCCAAAAAACCTTCATAAAAAATGATTCTTTAGAAATTCTTTTCAACTTGCACGTTGAAGGAGTCATGAAGCCTACAAATTTCCTAATCACTGTAACTCCTTCAATTTCAGAGTGAGGCGAAACATGAATATAACTAATTTTATAGAACTTGAAAAGTTCTACAAAAATATTTCAAAAAAAATTGTCTATCTACATTATCAGCGGAGATACAACATTCTAAAAAAATCATCTTCATTTGTGCGCAACTTTGCCCCAACGAATCTTGGAGCTGGCATACATGCACACACTCGTGTGGTTTGGGTAGCTGCGTCTCTGGTTTGAAGGCGGTGCACTCTTACCAGAACACCCTGTACAAGATGAATCTAACTAGATCAAAACCAAGGTATATCACATAATCTATATCGGATCAATGATTGATCGAATGTCGGATTTGAAATCCACACAAATCGATCATAAAATTGAAAAAAGAATCGAAGTAAATGTGTTGCAAAAAAAATTCAACAGAAAGTGATGAAAAGTCAGTGGATTTAAATGTGAAAATATTTGTGATATCACATAAAAAGTTGATCAAGAAATTCAATAGAAAAATATGTCTAATAAATAATTGAAATTTTTTCAAAATTCAATGTGTTAATATCAGTCGTAAAATTTTGAACATTGATAAAAAGTCAACAATTTGTCATATTTTGACAGAAAAAAAGAGTACTGAAATATGAAAAATACATCACAGACTGGCAATTCAATGAAAAGTACAGGGGTCGCATAAGTCAGTTTCCCTCGACTGAATTCCATTTCAAATGGATTTTCTGGCCGATCTAAGGATCTTACGAAAAAATGCTAAGAATGAAAGTTGTGAGCGTGCAATTTTCTTTCTGCATCAAGTTAATTAGTTTTTGTCTACGAGGCTTGGTATTTGCTATTTTTGCAATCAAAGTTGGTAATGTAAAAAAATCAAATGTATCTAATTTTGAACTTTGACTGCAAAAATTTCGAAAACTAAGCCCTCTAAAAAAAACTACTACTTCATTCCAGAAAGAAAATTTCACGCTCTACATTTTTGGTTCTTGATATTTTTTTCGTAAGACTCTTAGTTTGGCCAGAAGATATATCTTTATGGAAGGAAAACACATTGTCGAAAATGGAAAACTGACTTATGCGCCTCCATGTACTTGCAAATTGAAAATTGCATAACAATTGAAAAAATTATCTCAAAATTTACTTTCTTAATGAAGTCGCTCAACATTTAAATTTTCCGTTAAAATTGTTTACCTAAAATTAGAAATATTGTACATATCCTCTAAAAAACATGCATATGAAATTTTAGAACTGACGAGGTCTCGTAAAATATAAAATTGATTGCTAGGCCAATTTTGTCAAGGTTACACACATTAAAAGGAATGGAAGTGATAAATCTGCAAAAGAGAGGAATTTTCGACGGTTATTTTTGCAAAAACACATCCTCGGCGAAAATTTTCGTAAATTTTACGAATAATTTCTAAAATATCTAAAATTGTATCCTTTTGTATATTCGGTACACTCGTTTCGGTGGAAACAAGAGACTTAAATTTAATTAAAATCGTACCGTTTCCTTTGTAACGATACAATCAACGCACAAATTATATAATTTCGAAAGATGGAAAATTCTGAAATTTCCTCAGGTCCTCTCTTCCCATTCCCCGCCCCATCCTGCGATAAAATCATGTTGGAAATTTCGCTCCAACGCGTGTCCACGACACCGGCATCAGCGCCACGTTCGCATCCAATTACACACTTTATTCTGCGAAGATCTCTACGGTAATAATTTCTTACTTACGACGACGGTAACGAGAAATTCTCATTTTCCAAACAATTAATGGAAAATTTCGGGACGTAATTTACGACAAACACGGTTGCAAATACAGTTATAAAATTATGTAAATTATGCCGTTACACGCGGCTAAATGTCGCGAAACTACCATCAGCGAAAATTCTATCGAGTGTAATGGCGTATGCTGGTTAAATTGAACACAAAGGTCAACTTTGGTCGGTTTCGTTTTAGACCTTGGTTCGTTATAAAAGTTGGTGAGAAAAAGAGCGAGCGAAGGGGCGAAGAGGGGAAAAAAGATAATAATCAGTCGAAGATATGCTTCGTTATACAAAATTAAAATCGTACAAATGGCGAAATTTTTGCAACAATAAACGCGAATTATTGCCAGGCTAATTTTTCCAAGCCGCTAATTAAAGGCAATTAATTGCCTGGCTCGTCTATATAATGAACTGACTCTCGTGTGAAATTTTCCCTGGTTCAATTTTTACCCTCGTTTTATTTGGACGACAAAAAATATGGCTAGAGGGAGAAAAAATCTTGCCACGAGCAGCTCGATGATTAAATAAATATATATCCATGGACAACTCTGCCAATACTCTCAACTGCAGACGACTGTAAGAAAAGGAGAGGAGAGAAGAGGAGACCCGCAAAGTGTTGGACGATTAAAAAGCTATCAAAAAATAGCATATACGATATGTAGACCGAAGCAAACCGACGTATTACGTAATTGCATCTATTAAAAAGCGGGTCAGGCAAGTATGTCCGCATTAATAGCTAAATAGCTGTAATTGTGATTTACCGAAAGCTCTGCAGTTAACTTTGCTTAACTTCAGCTGTAATAAGTGTAAATTGCCAGTGTTACTTTAGAACTTTTATTTTTCGTTTCGTTTACTTCAAAACTTCTCTCCCGATCGCGCCTCACGCCGGTATTTTTAAAAACCAGAAGCTCCACATACAATGCACCGTGCTTCTTCAGCATATCGAGTTTTAAAACTTGCGAGAAATTTTTACGCCAAAGCTGCAACCCAGACGAAGAGTCGAAGACACGATCGAGAAACTCTAATATTTCATTTCCGCTAAGATGCGCTTCTTCTTCTAACTCTTTTCCTCCCTACACACCCCTTAATGTATTCTCAACAAGAAGCAAACCCCGTAACACAAACTAACACGTTTGAAGCAATAGCCTTTAACTAAATTCCACCCCTCGAACGGTACCTACTCTTGCCAATCTTGGGTAAATGAAATTTCTACTTCTTTCAGTGTTCTCCGCATCGTCGTATACCAAAATAACGACGATAAAAATTTAAATTTAACGTTTAACGTGAATTAATTTTACTGGTACTGATAAGAAGACGCGACGAGACTTTTTTTTCGCAGAGGAGTTTTATCGTCTCGTAGTTTTTACGAATTTATAATAATTGGGCTCGAATGAAGCAGCTAAGTGAGAAATTGGAGAAATTTTTTTTCATTTTAGCAGACTCGATTTTACGATAAGGTGAAATGAAAAATTGGTATTTTGAAAATATCGTTCAGGAGATGAAAATTTCCAAGTTTTTTTTTCAAATTCCTGAAAAAAAATCGTTTCCACTATTTCGGCAAATATTCAATTTTCTTTGATGGCTCGTCGATTTCGTAATTGCCAACGATTTTGAATATTTTTCTTGGTCGACTAATTTATATTCATAGGCACCTGATACCTACCTAATTACCTATTCATTCGCCTGAATTTGTCAAGACAGTAGAATTTTACATTTTTGAACAAAAAATTGTTATCATTTCAATTTTTTTCGATTTTTTTCATTTATTTCAACCCTCGAAAAAAATCAATTCTTTCAATTTTTTATAGATTTTTTATGTGCTTGAATTTTCAAATTTCAATCAGATTATTTTTAAATACTCGCACATACGAATATATTACAATTCCTCTTAAATTTTCTTAATTCCACAAACTTCATGGATGTGTTGAATCATCTAAAAAAGATCAAATTAACTCTTTATTTTTCATCTTACAAAATATTCAAATAAATAATTCCTTAAATATAACAACACTGAATGGATATAAATAAGACTAGATATCACGAAAATAACAAACTCAGTCATTCATAAAAACCTCCGATCCCCATTTCATTGCTGAAGCAGTCAGAAAAATCCAGTTCGCAGCAGCTCCCTCTAACCAATTTTCTTTCAAATACTCTTCAAGTTGACTTCAGTCATCCTGCTAATTTAGTTTTTTCATCCACCAGAATCTACCAGTATTTTTGACAGAATTACGTCCAGTTTTAGGTCTCATTTGGGGTTCATTTTCTTCATTTTTTAATGAATCATTTGCTAGAAAATTATTCGAAGAGGATTCTGAGGAAAGAAAGAAAGAGGAAATCTTTAATGAAACATTGTAATTCATATTAATATTTTCGGATGTACAAATAAATTGATTTGGACTTTTGGGCTTTCGTGCAAGCTCATTTCAGTCGAAAACCAAAGAATACAGCTAGGGAAAATTTCATATATTTGACTAAATGATATTCAATTCATTTGAAAATGACTTGGAACATACCATCCATCGAATTTTTCAAATAAGAATCATTAACAATCGTATCTGTTCGTCTATATGAATTAAATGTTTCGGGTAAGGTGACCAAACGAGGTATATAATCATCCGAATTTCGACTCGGGCTCTCTGATGTTATCATTGTAGAAATCAAATCCTTTTTAGCTGATGGCTTCGTCGAATTTAACCAAGAGTCCCCTCCATTTTCAAAATCATCGCTAGAATTGGATTGGGGTGCAGTGGTCCAACGTGGAGGAAGAGGAGAAGCTGAACCGAATACAGAAATCTAAAACAATGCAAATAAATTTGAAAATTATTATTTTTATAATTCAACTTTTTAAGCAAATTCACTATTTAAAAAAAAACCCTTAACTTACCTCAAATAAAACGACCATCAGCAGGCAAAAAGTTGAACAAATTGAACTATACATTTTACAGAAAACACAAACGCAGTTCTCTAAACGTACAACTTGGTAACAATATTATTAGATCATTAAAGTTTTTGCTTAAATTCATCGTTATATATACGAAATCGCGAGTAATTAAAAATACTTCATTTCACAACTTTAAAAAAAATATGTTCCTAAAATGTGACAATTCGGCGTATAAATTATTACACTTTGCTAAATGTAACCATTATTTTCGATTGAATGTCGCTGCGACAGACAAATATATCGATATTTCGTTTAAAAATAAAGTTTCGTTTCAAATTACTTCAAAGCGAATGACACGTAGACGACGAAACCGAAATTTTAGGAGCAATTATAACTATACCATTTATACTTGGTGGTATATATCGAGGTACCTACGAATGGATCTAGCTACCTGCGACGTAATCAACCAGTGGCGTAGCCAAGGGGGGGCCAAGGGGGCCAAGGCCCCCCCTTGACGGTGAAAAAGTTGAAAAAAAGCATGAAATTTTGGCTTTTGAATTTCTTTTTCCAAAAAATTTTTGCCCTCGCTTCGCTCGGGCTTAAAATACGTCTTTATTTGAGCAAATAATGGATAAATTTTAGCTCTTAAACGCATTTTGCAAAAAATTTTCGCCCTCGCTTCGCTCGGGCTCAATATATGTCTTTGTTTGAGCAAATAATGGATATTTTCAACTGATTTTACATAAAATCACGTGTTTTTCTCATTAAAACCCCGCCCTCTCTTGAATTACTGTCTGTTCAAGCTACTGTGAG
>FIZU01013949.1:0-13767 GCA_900064475.1 Pseudococcus longispinus | reverse complement strand
ACTCCCCCCCCCCCCCGCCAAAAACAGGACATTTTACTGAAAAATTAGAGAATAAGTAGACTGCACTAAGGTAGAATGAGAAAATTTACGAATGTTTTGACTAGTTTTCTTAATATCTGGGAAATTTTGTAATTTGAGCACAGATGGGCAAAATCATTCCCAAAATGATTTCAAATCAAAATTATGAAATAATTTTCAAAATTCTAAAAAATTATAAAACTCATTTTCTAAAAAATTATTAATTTTTATGATTTAAAAAGATGATTTTTCTCATTATAAAAAATCAGGATTCATGGAAATCATTATTGCAAAAAAAAAAAATTAATTTAAACTTCTTCTTAACCAATGAATATGCTTAATTGTGAAATTCATAGCTTCAAACAATCTTAGTTTGATGATTTTTTTTCCATAAAAATTGAAAATTATTCCTACAAAAATAATTTTGATTCATCACATTGAAATCCATTACCTCAATGATTCAAATCACGACTTTGCACATCTCTGATTTTTATTTGAAAAAATTGCACGTGGAGTAGGAAAATCTTCAGTCAGAATTTTCAAATTTCAAGCCCCTCTTCTTCATCAAGTCAACTTCAGTTTGTCCCTGAATGTAAGTGAAACCCGGTCAAAAATATGTAATCAAGAATAACTTATACAGGGTGTCTACAAGTTTTTTTTTTTTTTGAAAATCATTGACTTTTCCCAGAATTTTTCCTTGACCTTTTTCAATTTTTGTTTAAATGTTGATATCCCCCTCCCCCCATTTAATACTTTTTTTATTCAGATTAACATCCTCATTAGTCACCAGAAAAAAAATTCAAAGAACATATTTTTGTTCTTTGAATTTTTTTTCTGGTGACTAATGAGGATGTTAATCATCAATTTTTTGGACAAATGAAGTCTCTTATGAAAAAAAATATAAGAACAAAAATTTTACCCTGTGAAATTTTCGTTCTTTTTTATGCAGATAGTTTTTTTCATAGAAAGCTTAGTTTTCGTGATAATCGCAGTGAATATTTTTTATTTAAAGATAAAAATCACAGAAATTGAACAATTTTTAAGTATTCCCCCCCCCACACCACACCTCCAAGAGAAAATTCCACAACCAGACCCAATTTCCACCAATTATCGAACATTTCAAAAATCTGATCACCATTTTTTAATCACCATAAAATTTTCATTTTTTCCATAAGTTGTCAGCGATTAAAATCAATATTTTCCTAAATCGATTTATGATCAACATTATCGATCGATTGTTTTAAAATTTGGATCTATCTTGAAAATAAAATCTATCGTTTTAAATCATGAAGAAGAAGAAGAAGAAGAAGAAGAAGAAGAAGAAGAAGAAGAAAAAGAAAAAGAAGAAAAAAATTAATTTCTATGCAATTTTTTTCGCTCATTTTAAAATATTCATGTCAGCAACTAATTTTGTTCTTGAAATCAGCACTTTTTATTCATCATTGGAAAATGTTTACTTCACATTTTCCAATTTCAAAATATTCAATTTAAGTTACTTTCTTAACGATTTCTAACGATTTAAATCGAATTTTACGAAAATTGATCAATTTAATCGGTAACGGAATATTTTGATAATCGAATTCGAATTATTTCACATGATTTTCACTTTCTTCAGTTTTTCTGATATCAAATAATTTCAAACATCATAATTTTTCGATAATTGAAATCGATTTTCAAAATCGATCATTGCAATCGATAATCGATTATTTTCAAAATCGAAATATTTTCACTTTGAAATTTTTCGATTTCAGGTGATTTCTGACTTTACCTGCGATAAATTTATTTTCACCGATAAATAAACTCGATTATCGACAATTTCGAAAAATCAAATATTTCTCTTTTTTATTCATTTCTACATCTTCGCTCAATTCATAACTCTCCACCGTACATTTCAAGTATCAAAAAGGCGTTCCACCTTTCAATATTTACCGAACATTTAAAATACCATAAGAAGAACTGAAGAAGGAAAAAAACCATAAAGAAACACTCAGACAGCGTAGGAGTTGAGAAAAAAAGACGCATAAATCTAGACGAGAATTATAACAAGGAGCCGCCTATTAATTCTTTCAATTCACAACAGTCGCTTCATCATTTACACTCATCCTAATAAATATTTACTACGTCGGGCTGTTCTAAGGAACCGCTAAATTTCTCAATTTGAACAAAATTCCAACCTCTATGCCCATCCTCAAGGATACCCTATCTAAAAAAGGGCTATCAAAATTCCAGCAATTCTTATATACGGGCGACAATATGCAAACCGGCAGCATCAACGTGCACACATAGGCGAATAAATCTGCAAATTTTCCCACATTGTCATAATCGGCTTATCGTTTCGCAACATACGAGGTATAGAGAGAAGAGACGCGTCAGTGTACTCAGGCTCCGCATCATCTTGACACATCGATTCGGCGCGGCTCGGCTCACACTTCACAAAACCCCCGACAACACAAATATAGGCCTTAAGAACAAGAACGCAAACAAAAACACATACGTATAAAATGGTATACCAGACTCGGGCCAGAGGAGAGAAACAGAGTGAAGAACGAGCGAGAGGTGAAGAAAAAAAAAAGATGGTATACATTAAACACGAAACTAGAAAGACAAGAGAGAGATGGAGCGAGAGAGGCTCGAAATAATGAAGATATAGCGTCTTCCACAGTCCACCTGCCTTCTCTGGTTCGTACAGCCCGAAAATCCAATCAATGCTTTAAACAAAGATGGTCTCGATGCACGTTAATGAACCAGACGAAGACCGAGCTTAATATTTTTTTTATTTCAACGTGTTTCCCTTCTCGCTCTGCTTCCTCGTTCGTGGTCAACTCATAATAATAGTAATCAGGTAGGAACGAGCCACGTGAAATTAAGCCGTCAAGGTAACTGCGCGAAAGATCCACACGAGGAGGAGTGTACAGGGCGGCGGTGTTGTAGTTGTGTGCGTTCGTATATGCTGACTACATCTACCTAGTGAACGTGTTCCGAAGAGAGAGGGATAAGCAGCCATCTTGCATACTTTAGCAGTGGTTCCAAAGAATTTTTTTAAATTATTTTTTTCTCACACGTACATATAAGTTGTTCGATTCAGTCAGTTGAATAGTTCTCAAATAATAAAAAGAATTGCAAAGATGACCACGAATGAGCTACTTGTTGGAAATCTGTATTCAGGGATATCCCTTCGCAAATGGTCATAACATTTGAAAATAAATATTGGTATTTTTTTCATTATACCAATTCTCTAATTCCACTTCCCACGTATATAGATATACCTCTATAAGGTCGTACACATTGAGGAAATTGTGCCACTAAAAAGCTGGCCGAATTTTGGTACTATTCGGGAGCTTATTTTCAACGAGCACTTAACGCCAATAAAAATTCATACCAGCTTTCAGCTCCGCTAGGTACATGAAATCCATGTCCACCGCCTGTGCCCTTCTTCCTTTAAGTCGACAAACCATTCGTGAACCTTTTTGCCTCCATAAAAGTACCCGGTAAATGAAAGGTGGAAAAAAGAAGGAAAATTTACCCTTATGATGCCCTGTCGACCAAAAAATTAATCACGCATGCATCGGAGAGAGATTTGGAAGTCGTGAAATGTCTAAAAATCAAAATTTTGAAACAATCTAAATTTTTCCAAGTTCAAAAGTCAACTGACCACTTGTTAAAATTGTTTAAAATTGAAAAAATCAGAATTTCTGAAATTTTCCAAGTCCAAAAAATTGTTTGAAATCTGAAAAAATTTTCAAGTACTGAAAATCTAAAAAAGCTAGACAAAATATCTAAAGTCAGCATGATTTCTGAAATTTTCCAAGCCCAGGAAGTCTGTCTGACAAAATCTCAGAAAGTTGACGTAATTTCTAAAATTTTTAAATTAAAAAAATCTAAAATGTTTGTCTGGCAAAATGTCTAAAACTCAGTATTACCTCTGAAATTTTCCAAGTCCAAAAAATCAGTGAAAATCTGAAATTTTTCCAAGTTCAAAAATGAAATCTGAAAATTTTTTCAAGTCCAGGAAAATTGAAATAGCCTGACAAAATGTCTGAAAGTCAGCGTGATCTCTAAAATTTTTCAAGTCCAAAAAGTTTGCTTGAAAAAAAGTCAAAAATTTGCGTAATTTTTTTAAATTTTCAAGTCTAGAAAATCGAATGTGTTTATCTAACAATTTGTCTAATTTGTCTGATAAAATGTCTAAAAATCAGCATGATATCTGAAATTTTTCAACTCCAAAAAAGTCAGCGTGATGGATTTCGTGACTTTTTGGCAGTTTTGGTCATCGCAAAAGCATATCCTATGCTAAAAGTTACTTGGTGACCTAAATAATAAAAAAAAGTAATTAAAAAGTAACCAAAATTTTTGAACCAAGTGTTAAATGTGACTTACAAACCCCTCCCCCTCCCTCCCTTCCATTTTTTCGACATTTTCTTTTCTGTTCTGCTTTCATGGTGTCTAATCGGAATTTTTTTCTCAAAATTCATTACTTTTTCCCTACTTCTCACAAAATTTTTAGAAGACGACTTCCCTAAAAATGACGAATTTAGTCAGTGAAAATTTCCAATTCTACTTCGAACATTTCAAACAAAATTGAGCTAAAAAAAATCATTAAAATAGAGTAGCCAAACAAGCATTTATGGGAAGGGAGTGGAATGGGTACAAAAATTACTTTATGCAAAATTTTGAAAAATAGTCATCATTTTGTTGAAAATAAAATAAGTAAATTAAATCAGCCAGAGCAAAACAAGAACAAAATTTTTCTGCAAAAAAAGGCATTCAAAAAGTAAAATTTCATCATTTTTATCATATTTGTGACGCAATGTCTGACTTTGTCTAATTGTAAGTTCAAAGAGTCGGACACGTATGTTATCATGTCTCGTGAAATGTCCAAAAATCAGATAATGAAACAATCTAAATTTTCTCAAGTTCAAAAGTCCATTGACCACTTGATAAAATTTTTAAAAATCGAAAAATTCAGAATTTTTGAAAATTTTCAAGTCCAAAAAATCGTTTGAAATCTGAAAAATTTTTCAAACTCAGAAAATCTAAAACAGCCTGACAAAATTTCTGAAAGTCAGTGTGATCCTCAAGATTTTTCGAGTCCAAAAAGTCTGAATTGTTTGTCCGATAAAATGTCTAAAAATCAGAATAATCATTAAAATTTTTCAAGTCCGGAATTTGAAAATTTTTTCACGTCTAAAAAATTATGACAAAATGTCTACAGTCAGTAAGTTCAAAAAAATCTGACAAAATGTCTAAAGGTTAGGTTAGGTAAGAAGCTGTCTAAAAATATTCTGATTTGAACTTTTCTAGAAATTTTTTTTTTGAAAAATTCTAGAAATTCAATTCCAAGTACAAAAAGTCAGTAGAAATCTGAAAATATTTCGAAATGGTAAGATTTCTAAAAGTTAGCCTCAGGTAAAAAACTGACTGACAAAATGTCTTATTTGAACTGTCCTGAAATTTTCCAAGTCCATAAAGTTGGAATTTTCCGAGTTCAAAAAGTCTAAATTGTTTGTCTGACAAAATGTCTAAAAGTCAGGATGATTTCTAATTTTTTCCAAACACAAAAAGTCGTTTGAAATCTGAAAATTTTTTCGTCCATAAAAGTTTGACAGAATGGCTAAAAGTCAGCCTTAGGTAAAAAGCTGTCTGACGAAATGTCTTATTTGAACTGTTTTGACATTTGTAAGTCCATAAAGTTGAAATTTTTCGAGTCTAAAAATTCATTTGATTTCTTAAAAATTTTCCAAGACCATAAAAGTCTGACAAAATGTCTGAAAATCAGCGTGACCTCTGAAATTTTCCAAGTCCATGAATTCTTCCTGACAAAACGTCAAAAAGTTACCCTGATTTCTAAAATTTTCCAAGTTCAAAAAGTCTAATGTCTGACAAAATGTCCAAAAGTCAGAATGATTTCTAATTTTTTTCAAATCCAGAAAATCGTTTGAAATCTGAAAATTTTTTCAAGTCCAAAAAAGTCTGACAAAATGTCTAAAAGTCAGCGTGACGGAATTTAATGACTTTTCCTCAGGTTTGGTCATCGCTAAAGCATATCCTATGCTAAAAACATTCCAAGCTGAAATTTCAACATTTTTCCAATTTTAACTTTACCAAATCAGGTGAAAAGTCAACTTTGGTAACTTTTGCTCGCGAATACATAGTAACAAATACTACCTCCACACGAAAAAAAATAACCACGCTGCGATACCTGACACAGAACCGACTCAATTCAACATTTTGGAAGCACGTGAAAATCACCACTAAACCAGTTCTCGCAGTCGATTTAAAGCTCGTTCACGTACCGACAACCGCGCGCCAAATGATACGAATAAAAATTCTTGCACCGTCCATTCCACACGCTTTTCTCCATTTCTCTATTCCCTTTACACTAGGTGAATCCGACGAATAAATTTCCAAGACCACCTATAAGAAAGACTCGTAAAAACTTGGCGTGATCGACCAAATACGAAGCCTCGGTAGAACCCGGAGTGGAGCTTTAATGAAACGAAACGTCGCGATCTTGTCTACGATGCGAGGGGGTCTAGCCCCTAATCCTTTTATAATTTAATACGCGTACTATATGATAAACTCGTCAAGCTGCGTTTGCTCGAAAATATTACATTCGTGAGAGAATATACCTTTGTAGAAGCGTGTGTCAGATATCCATGTATCCTACTCATACCAACTTATAGCTGGGATAGCGCCGAGCGTGGAAATATTGTCACCTGTCAGCGTTTCATTGGCCAATTAGCGGTGTAAATCAGATTACTATCTCTACGTCCTCGCCGAGCCAGCTACACGACGACACATATTATCTATATACCGCAACCATATACACGTTATAAAATATAAAACAACCGAACCAGCTACCATTAGGAATAATATTATGGGAGAGAAGCCGAAGAGCTATACACACATAGTACGTATATAAACGAATATTCCACCGTAATTTACATTCAACCTGCTCTTTGGCGATGCCATACCACGAACGATATATGCAGGGCTGTCGTTGTCGTCGCCTTCGTATATACCAAGACACTGACACATTGACGAAGTCGAAAAGCGTTCTTGTTAAATCAACTGTTTATCGCAGATGGCTTCGTTCTTTCATACCGTATTAGAAATTTGATCTAGATACGTTATACACATATACACAGTGTAGCACATAATATGCGGATATGTATGGAAACTTTGTCTGCTGCTTGTACGTACTTCATGATGAACATTGCTCCGCGATGAGAAGGATTAACGCGCGCCACAAGGATTACTTTCATAGATGTGTACTCGTCTCTCATTATACGTAAACGCGATACGCGATACTAGAGCTGTACTACGTACGTATGTATACCCTTGTATCTATATCTAACATCGGTATCGCCCTTCCAATGGGTTTGGGTTTCAGTTTTTCATCTTCCCTTGCCCCTTTATCGATATCAAAGCGCATCTTTTTCAACAAGAAAACGGTTATTAGATGAAACTTAACCTAAATGTTCAAGTTGAACTATTTGTTTCTTCGTTGTGTCCAATTTACCAGAAAATTAAAATGGAAACGTAGATAAGGAATGTATACCCGGAAATAGGAAGGAAAACCTGGATTCGAATTGGAAATCCGATCATATTATGTGCAGTTGTTATAATTACATGTACAATCATCCAATCATCATAAAATTGCAAATATCTATCGATGATGTTTTTTTAAATTTGAGACCATGATCCCCCTCCCCCCATGAAGAAGGGAAAAAATTGAGAATTACGGATATCGATATTATTTTTGGTTTAGGTTTTCTCATTTTTCAGTTTTCGATTTTGGAAATGCAATTTTCCCAAATTTTTCCAATTTTTTTCCAATTTTCTGAAAGATTTTCCTAAAAGAGGTCATCCTTTTTATAAATTTTAATTTTAAATTAATGTTGTCGTTTTGGAAAGAGGGGCAATTTGGTCTTCTTCTTTTCTCTAGTACAATATTAATGTACTAATTGCAATGATTCTTCTTTTTGCAAACTACAATTAGTAACTATTTATTACACGAATTTTTTGTGTTGAAATTTACAAACAGTCTTATGACTGCAATCTGAAATTTAAAAAAAAAAAAAAAACTAACGCAGCAAATGCGCTAGAAAAACTTTTTTTCTCACTGTAAATTTCATAATAAGTCTTCAATAATAAAAAAAATTCACTTCAGATGATTTATTAATTATTAAAGCGAAATTCGAATTTTGGAAAAAAATGAACATTATCATCGGCAATATCTTGAGAACCGGTTCACAAAATTAAAAACTGTATATGACCTCGTGAATATCTCGAAAACCGGTTCACAAAAATGAAAATAGTATGAAACCTTTTTTATGCGTCTCTTCAAATTCTATTAAAAAGGTTATTTATAATTTTCACGTAACTGCAATAATCAAGGTGTTAGAGGCATTTGAAAATTTTAATCGTGAATATCTCGAAAACCGGTTCACAAAAATGAAAATAGTATAAAACCTTTTTTATCCGTCTATTTAAATACTATGAAAAAGGTCATGTGCAATTTTCACGTAACTTCAATATTCAAGGCGCTAAAGGTATTTGAAAATTTTAATCGCGAATAACTCGAGAATAGGTTCACCAATTTTTCTCAAATTCAATACAGTTCTATTCCCAGCAGCACTTCATTTTTCATAAAAATTTTATTCTATTTGGTTAATTATTACGAGACTTAACGTCTGGACAAAACGTTAGGCATACCGTCCGGTCAAATTTAATAGTTGATTTTTCGATTCTTAAAAATCAGCTAAGTGACTTTTCAACTCCAATGGAGCGGAGTTGGAATTGGAGTGCACTTTTTTCTTACGAGAGTTTGTCCAGGCCTGATTACAACTAAGACTTGTGATAAGCAGTAATGTGAATAAAATTTTCATTCATGTTGTTACGAATTTTTTCAGCTTCAAGTTTTGAAAACCTTGAAAAAAATCTTGAAAATTTCAAAAACTATCAAACACGAAGTTATAGGTAAGTAATTTTCAAAATCACAGGAAAATTTGAAAATCGAGAGATTTCCAAGACAGTGGGAGGGGGGGGTGATTGATGATATAATCACACTCTGGGCCAGAAAAAAAAGGTCACACAAATGTAAAATTGAGGAATGAGTACAATGCAAATAAGGTTGAATGGGAGAACGTACGAAAGTGTTGACCTCCTCCCTTGGGAAATTTGGGGAAGTTCAGTATTTTGAGCAGAGATGAGCAAAATCAAACCCAAAATGATTTTAAATCAAAATTATGAAATCATTTTCAAAATTTTTGAAAGTCATGAAAATCTTTTTCTAAAAAATGATTCAAAATAGTGAATTAATAACACGATTTTTTTCACTATAAAAAATCATGGTTCATGAAAATCAATAATTGCAAAAAAATCTTGAAATTTGAACCTCTTTTTGACCGAAGTACAAAACTGTGAAGTTCATAGCCTCAAACAATCCCAGCTTTGGGAAATCCAAAAAAAATTCTATCAATGTCAAAAACTTTGAAAGTTTATCGAGGACCCATCAAGCCAACTTCAGTTCGATTCTGAATATAAATGAAAGCCGATCAAAAATATGTACCTAGTCATGAATATTTAACTCATATCACCTTCCAAGAGAAAAATCCTTAAAACAAGGAATTGAATGCTCTCAAAAAATATCAGTTTCAGAGATTTTTACAATTTAAATAGGTTTCATTAATATTTATAATTTTAATCGATTAATCAATCTTTATAAAAATGAAATCTATTTTTAAAAATCCGAAAAAAATCAAATCACAACTCACAATCTACTTTGAGGATAAATTTAATTTGAAAACAATTTGGAATAATTTTTTTAAAAATTGACCTATCGTTTTAATCAAGATGTAACGAAAATTTTATTGAAAACAACACTTTTTTGCACTTCAAGTTTGATTAGTAACAATAATTTCAATTCCAGTAAACACTATGGAAATTTTTTTCGCAAAATTAGAATATAAAAAATAGTGAAACCCCACAACTTGAAAAAACTGTAATTTTTTTCTTTTTCAACAGGTACTCCAGAATAATGGTGTAACAAAAAAAAATCGTAACGAAATCTCGTTTGAAATTTTTATATAGTTTGTGAACTTTTTTTCAACATTTGCCAATTCTCAAATAGAATTTTTGAGGTATTCCCAAATAATAAATTTTTTCGACTCTATAATGCAACTCAAATAAAATTTTTAACAATTCCCTCGTCATTTCAAATTTTTTTGAAATTAGAAAAAAAAATTTCAAAAATCATATTTTGTCGAAATTTAGAGAAAAAGTGGCTGTTGAAAAACAAACGGGTGTACAAAAGGGATTCAAAGATGGTTGAATAAATGCTTCGATTTTCAATGTAAAAAAACATTGGTTTATAATTTTAAAATCATAGACTTATATTTTTCATTTCAAGTTCTTCGAAGTAGTTTTTTACCATCGTGATATTTTCTAGACCAACAATCCTTATAAGAAGACTGGACATTTTTCTCAAATTTTTGTAATGCAAAAAATCTTCTGTTTATAGTGAAAAAGTTTTAGAATAATACGACACGTTTGAAAATACTCGTTGCACGAATTGTTAAAAATTTAAAATGTTGAAAAAATTGTTCTCGGATGCTCAAGTTCAATATTAAAAATTTCGTTTTCATTTACTAGGTACAATCTCCCATACATCATCACGAAAATAATTTTTTCTGACATTTGGTTGAAAATTTTCAATTTTAATTTTCTTTTCTTCTGGTTTTTCAATAAAAAGGAACTCAAACTTGTCCCTCCTAAAAAAAAAAAACTTCTCATCTAGATTGAATTTTTGATCTAGAAGTAACAAAATCACATCAAAGTACAAAAAATTGGACTTGGATTATCGAAAAACACAAAATTTCCAGAGCCTCAATGCACCTTCCACAACAACCACAATTTTTTCCACTCCCACGTCACCTTTCGTCATCACATCAAATTCTAGCTCATGTATAATCTTCCGTCAAAACTCATCATCTCACCATTCGACAATCGTTTAATTTACACGCATTTCCAATAACCCAGCTTGGCGTAATTTTCGCCACAATTCCGCGTACGTAGACTGAGATATACAGCTATCAAAACGAATCACTCGAATACACAAAATCTATTCTGTAGGCGGTATACCGCAAAGCTTTAAGCATCTAGAGAAGTCCTCTATATAGTATATCAGATTGACAACTACATACATACTTGTGGCACTGGCATTTCGTTTTAATCTCATTACCACAATTCCAACCTGCCTTGGTGAGTTTATTTGCATGTTAACGCGCCATCTCTCATCGTATGTTCAAACGGCATCACATACAGACCTTTGGCTTTAGTAAATAAGACGCGTCGTTTATAAACGCGTATCAAACCATTGCTTTTTTCGGTGCTCGAATAAAGGGAGATGATACGTCGATATGAGTCGATTAATTATATAGATCTTAATCCGCGTTACTGGTGACGATATTAAAAACCAGGCACGTGTCCGAATGAGCCGTTAATTTCGCATCCCAAGTGTGCGGTATCTTCGCCATACATTGTGTGATTTTTAGCACCGATATAGTGCAGTTGTACGAACATAGGGTTCATTTGATCGCTATCGGACGACGACCATTTGGAAAAATACTCGACGAATGTACATATTGTATCTATAGAAAAGCAGATAGCACGCAGTAGCCGTTCTAGGCGTCCAAATGTACCCACCACACCATCGTACTAATAATTTGTAATGCTACATTTCTCGCTATTGATTTCAATACGTAAAGTATTTTCCTCTATGACTTATACATGTGTCAGATAACACACGAAATGAATTCTATCCAGCCAAGTTGCTTAGTCATCTTACCAATGAATTTTTACTATATCACGAAGCGATGGGTATGCGTACTCTGCTTGCTTGTATCTACATTAAAAGAGAGCTTACACTTCCATTATACCTACACCTTCCATCATTCTTGTACACATACTCCATCGGCGAATGTGTGACACGTTCATATCTCTCGTGTACATACTCTTCTAGGTTATACCATCAACGATACGAGCCACGAGTTGGAAATTTTTTCTTAATACTTCTCTCGTCGTCGTTTGTTTACAAGGTTATTATGCGTATTCAACGTTACAGTAGCAGCTAAGACGAATGGTATGCGAAATATGGCGTCGTATATGAAATACCTGCCAAACAGATCTAAGTGTCTGTTCTACTCGAGTATTTTCACTTTGATAGCAAATCTGATTCTAGAGTTTGTTTTTCGAAATAAGTATCAAGACGAGAAGCGAAAATGCGAATAATAAAATCGTACATGACCCACAATGAGGAGAGGGTGAGATTGAGGATGATGCATAAAAGCTAACTTTTTTTTTGAAAAAATAATAAAAAAATCCTCACCGTTTCCATACTATCCATGAAACTATAAAACATAGGATATACTTTTGCTCATTGAATTTTATGTCTGATTTGAATTTTCTTGAAAATTTTCACGTTCAAAAAAGTCTGACGAAATATTTCAAATTCAATGGAAATCTAAAAAATTTTCCAAGTCCAAAAAAGTCTGACATAATATCAGAAAATTACCCTGATTTATAAAATTTTCAAAATTCAAAAAGCCTGAATTATTTGCCTGACAAAATGTCTAAAAGTCGCCATTATCTCTGAAAATTTTTGAAGTCTAAAAAGTCAATAGAAATCTGAAGATTTTTCCAAGTCCAAAAAGGTCTGATAAAATGACTAAAAATCGACTTTTAAGTTGTTTGCCTGACAAAATTTCTAGAAATCAGAATTATCTCTGAAATTTTACAAGTTCAAAAATTCAATAGAAATCTGAAAATTTTTCAAAGTCCAAAAAACTCTGACAAACGTGCCCAAAAGTCAACCTTTTAGGTCGATAAAGCTGAAATTTTCCGAGACCAAATATTTATTTTAGTTCTTAAAAATATTTCAAGTTCAAAAAAGTCTTACAAATTGTTTAAAAGACAATTTTCCAACTTCAAAAAGTCTTGACTGTTTGTCTGACAAAATGGCTAAAGGTTATCGTCGGGGAATTTCGTGACGGAATTTTGTTAAATTTTTCGCAGAATATGTTAGAGACCTCCCTGGATCTCGCCTATTTGTTTCAAATTCCATACTACCCTCCAAATTCAAAAGTCAAGTGACCACAAAATAAAATTTTTCAAAATCGAAAAAGTCAAAATTTCCGAAATTTTCCAAGTCCAAAATACGTTTGGTTTTTCAAATCTAAAATGTCAGTGGAAATCTGAAAAACTTTTCCAAGTTCAAAAAAGTTTGATAAAACGTCTACAGGTAACCTGTCAAAATATCTGAATGCCAGGGTGATACCTGAAATTTTTCAAGTTCAAAAATTCCAAGGTGTTTAACTGACAAAATATCCTGATCTCCGAAGATTTCAAAATCCAAGAAATTTCGAGCACTTTTCTGAGGTCAAATGGACGTTTTAAGCTTTCCAAAGGCCATTTTGGTAACCCCTTTCAGAGGTGCAATTCTGAAAAAAAAATATTATGTACTTAGTTCAGATGTACAACCTCATATTTTTGTAGAACTTGATATTGTGATGCGTCTTCTTCAAAAATACAAAAAAAAACGATTCTTTTGTCCATTGTTCCCCCTTAAATGGGTCATTTCTGGTCGAAAATTTTTTTCCTTGAAATATATAATTAATGACACCAAAATGCACCATCAACCAGCATTTGGACCAAATTCGTTCGTTTTTCCACTTTATTTTTCCAAAA
>FIZU01013941.1:0-18963 GCA_900064475.1 Pseudococcus longispinus | reverse complement strand
TTAATTTTGTGCTGCTTAGAATCACAAGATAGGAAATCCAATTTGATAGGGAGAGCATACCCTTAAAAGTCAACAAAAAGTTGAAATCACGGATTTTTGACTTTTTATTGGACAAAATTCAGAAATTGGGTTATTTTGAAATTAATTTTTTTTCTCCATTTGTTAACAGATAATCGATTGATCTGACGTAGAAGTCGATAGATTTTTCGATAATCGATAAGTATAATGGATTTTGTCACATATGTGAACATTACATACTGACTATTTAATCGATTAATAAGTATCTTATCAGAAAATCTCCCGAGTAAATGTTAATTGATGAAAAAATCGATTAATCGTTTCATTAATCGTTTCGATTATCGATTAAAAATCGATTCAAAACAGATTCGATTATCGATTAAAAATTGATTCGATTATCGATTCAAAATCGATTCGATTATCGGTTACAATATTGATTCGGTTATCAATTCAAGTATCGATTTGATCATCGATTCGATTATCGATTTTAGAATCGATTCGATTATCGATTTATTATCGATTCCAATATATATTGAAATATCGATTCGATCATCGATTGAAATATCGAGTCGATTATCGATTCAAGTATCAATCAAATAATGATTTTCTCGTCGTTATCGATTAATTGAGTATTGTATCAAAATTTCTTTTGACTAAATTTTGTTTGGTAAAAAATCGATTTGTTAATCGATTCGATTATCGATTTTTTTATCAATAAAAAAATATTGATTTTTCATCATCTTCAAATAATCGTTCATGTATCTAAATTTTTGCTCAAAATGATTTTTTAAGGTGGATAAAATCGATTTATCGATCAATTCGACTATAGATTTTTTTTCATTCTTCGAAAAATTTCAATAAAAAATTTTTCTGCTTGAAGTTATGATTTTTCATCGACTTTGAGTGGGCAAACTTCATTGTATCTTCATTCATCAAAACTTTTCTCATGTTGATTTTCAAGGTGGAAAAATCGATCGATTCGATTATCGATTTTTTATGGATTGAAAAAAATAATAATTGTCTATCAACATTTTAGCAATTTGATTGATGATTATTCAATCAGAAATTTTTTTGAATAAAAATCGACTTATCGGTTGATTCGATTATCGACTTATTTACCTATCAATATAAACTTTGAGAAATCATTCATTTATCAAAACTTTTTTCAAGTTGATTCTCAAGGTGAAAAAATCGATTTATCGATCGATTCGATTATCGATTTTTTATCGATCGAAAAACTATACTGATGGTCTTTCAAAATTTCATGCATTGATTATTTAATCATAAATTTTTTCTATCAATTTTTTTGAATAAAAAATCGACTTCTGGTCGATTCGATTATCGATTTATTCATCAATCGAAATTGTTTTCACCGACGACATTCAAATTATCAACTAGTTTATCATACCTATATTTTTCCGAATAAATTTTTCTGATAATCGAATCGATCGATTATCGAGTAATTTGTCGATTATTCGTATTCATCTAATCAATCGATTGTGCAATAGTGATTTTTTAACAATTCCTTTCAAATAAAAATCGAATTCCTTTGTAGTTCGTAATTCGATTTTCGATTATCGATGATGTAAATCGATCGATTATTCAAGCAATGAATTATTCATAGTATAAAAGTGAAATGCTTACTATGTTATTAGACTATTTCGATTACAGTTTTACTTCTAATCA
The DNA here is from genome assembly GCA_900064475.1 of Pseudococcus longispinus. Taxonomy (NCBI): domain Eukaryota; kingdom Metazoa; phylum Arthropoda; class Insecta; order Hemiptera; family Pseudococcidae; genus Pseudococcus; species Pseudococcus longispinus. Next base: position 17,259 of record FIZU01013941.1, on the reverse strand, counting down.
GTCGATAATTGCCCCATTAAAAACGTTACTTGAATTTTTTCAGATTAAAAAGTCGAATATTAAATTTATCAATCATATTCAACGAGCCTATAACGCAGTGTAATTCGGTCTATTCACCTGCACAAGTGAAATAAAAACTGCTACTAGTAAAAATTTTCCCCCAAACTTTCGTTATGAATTTATGACATAACGGAAAATATATTTATACTTCGTTAGCAATTTTTTTTTTCGTTTTAATTACTATCGCCAAATTTATTATTTTAATTAATGAATGTAGATCACTAATTAAACGTTTATTGGTCGATTAGATATGAAAATTTTTTGCAATCTGCGTAATTAGAATACACGTTTCGTATTAACCTTGACCTTGCTTCAAACGATTACGTTATTTTTTTAAATATCACTTTTGATTTTCAAATTTTTCCCCCTTGACCATTTGAACGCGAGCCGCGCCGTGAAAAACTAGTTTATAGTGCATTCTACTCCCCTCCTCCCCTCGTCCTCGCCTACGAGTACGACTAAGTATGTTGATACGGTGAAAAAATTTCACGACTTTTAATTTATTCTTCGAAACCGGTTCCATGAGACGCGTTAAAAGGGCTGAGTCCAATTACAGTGCCGGCAAAATTACTAGGTAAATTTTCGCATGTCGAAGAAAGCCAAAACCGTGTTGGCAAACTCAACACGAACCGAACGTGTCAGCTTTTTTTTTGAAAAATTAAGTAATCCTTAAAACAACGATTTGCGAGTTGGGAGTCGATTGGAAAAAAACACGAAAATTTTTTATTCAGACGATTACGTCGAATGATAAAGGAAAACTATTATTAGATGATTCGGTTTACTTATATGCCACATCGTTGCCCAAGTATATGGCTGGTAATCTGCATAAATGATGTAGACAAGCATTATTAAAATGAGACTTCCAAGTTGACATTTATTTATCATGTTATCGAGTTTCCTGTAATAGACGATGATGCTCCAGCGTTTCGAGTTTTTCTCCATTCGTTTGGTTGGTTTTTCATAAAATGCGTATTGATCTCGCTCATTGGATCGGTATTATTCAAATGTACCCGGCGTGTAAGATGGATGTGAATTTAAATTCAGTGATGGATGCGAGAACTCGTATTGTACGCTTCGTATCAAAATAAATGACGTAGTTGGGTGTTGAAATGTTCGTAGGGGTTTATAAATATTAAGTATCACCTGTTTTTTTTCTCTCGTTGGTTTCGAATTCGATCAGTGGCAGATAAGCCAGAAGTATGTCTGAATTGTGGCATAGAAATGGGAATTGATCGGGTGGTAGGGTGGAGTCGAGAATGAAAATGTTCCAAAATACTTCGAGTTGATAGTTTTGAGCAAGTTTTTTTAGTTTTCGCAACCACAAAACAAATGGGAGTAGAGTTATAAGCAGAGTTGTCGCGAGCCAAGTTGGATCCAGAGCAACCAGTCTCCTCTTTCCTCAAAAAATTGGTGTAAAATTACAAAATTTTTACATAGTTTCTGACAAAAAAATGAATCATTTTTTCTGTTTTTAACCTCCAGGCTCCAACTTTCCTTCCATCATGATCATTCAAGTTTACAAATTCTCGATAAATCTTCAATTATTTAAAAAAGTTACAAAATTGATCAGTATAAAAAACCATAAAAATTTGAAAATCAGACCTATTAAAATTCTCAAAATTCTCAAAATTCAAACACCAAAGGCTAGGGGAGGAGGGGGGGGGTGTCAATCGGCCTCTAGTCGAATTTCAAAACTTTTTTCAAGGCTTCCGATTTGCTATGATAAGAGATGATTTTAGAGCTTATGCGGCATCCTTCACCTCACCCCCCTGGGGCTGAACCCCCCGAAATGGTGATTTCAAGCTAAAAAATGCTATCTCCGCGAGTTTTTGGTCGATTTTTGTCAAACTTGGTATGTAGGCACAGGTACTCAAGGGAGACGTTGTGAAATTTTTCAGATTTTTCCAGCCCCTACAATGACCTTGAAATCGATTTTGAAAACTTCAAATTGCTACAGGAGGCACAATTATGGTGCAGGCACATTCAGACCATTTTGCACGACTTAGAATTTTTTTTAATTTTTACCGGGGGAGGGGGGCGTCATAGGTCCGTAAATCTTCAAAAAACCCTCTTTTTATTCCGTTTTCCTCCCTTAACTAGATTATTTCTGGTCGAATTTTTTTTTCTTGGAATATATTCTGAATGACACCAAAATGCACTATCAACCTGCATTTAGATCAAATTTGTTTATTTTTTCCTTTTTTCCCAATTTTTTTTACTTGAATGCCGCCATTTTGGGAACTTACAACCTCATTCGAGATGAACTAGGGGCCTAAAAATCATGTCTGGACTTGTTTTAAGTCGATATTCATCAAATATTGCAATTTCAGCAAAATCGAAAAACTTCAATTTTTTTGCTCTTTTTTACAAATTTAATATTTTTGATTTTGAAAAATTTTACATAAAATAAGTTGAAAAAAAATTTAAATTTCTCGATTTTGCTGAAATAGTAGTATTTGATGGATATCGTCTTGAAACAAGTTCAGACATTAAACTTGAAAATTATTAGAAAATACCTTGAAAAAAATCATCAAAAATTGTTAAAATTCGAAATCTTTGAAAACCATAAAAATCCGAAAACCAATACAAATTTTCCGAATACTTTTTTTAAATGAAAATCGTCAAAAATCAAAGTTATCAAAAAACATGTACATTTGAAAAATACCTACGTTCAAATTTTCAAAGAATTATCAGCATTTTTTGTAAGTTCGACAAAAGAAGTGAAAATTTAAATTATTGTAAAAAATTATTGATCGTAAAAAAAAAGATAAAAATTTAAAAAACCCAAAAAGGTGACAATTTGAAAATCGTTGAAAATTTCTCAAACTTCAAAACGTATGTCTGAGTAAGCAGAGGGTAATTTCGCCCTCAGCAGGGATTTTGAAACCATGTAATTGGTTTAAATCGGTCATTTTATGGTCTAGAAACCACCTGATAAAATTGTCAGGTCACTACCTCATCCCTACCTCCTCTTAGAGAGGTGAAAATTTATTTAAAAATCTCAAAATTTGAACTGATAATCATCAAAATTTCCATGTAGCTAAAAATGATGAAAAAATGAAAAACATTGATAATTTCAAACTTGAAAATTATCAAAGTTCATCAAAACATCATAAAAGTTCAAAATTCTTAATTTAATCAAAAATGAATGAAAATTTTAAAACTGTCCCACTAAAATTAAAAAAATCATACTTGGAAATCATTGGTCTATAAAAAATGTTGAAAATTTAAAAAACCACCGAATATTCTTAAAATGAAATCGCCAAAAATCAGCGAAAATTGAAATTTCACCTACAATGAAGAAGAAGAAGAAGATTTATTTTTGGAGTGCCTTACGACTCAGATTAGGTTTTAAAAACAGTACCACAAACTTGAATTAAATACTTAACATTTTTTTGTTGTCTTGATAATATTGTTATACTTAACTTCAATTGGGTATCTAGAAGTACTTTTAATAAATTTTTCAAATTTTAAGCATCAAGGTCTAGAAATTTTAAAATTTGAGATAAAAAAATTAAAATTTTGTCATTTTTAAAACCTTTTTTGACATTTCTTTCAATTTCTTCTACTTTTTAACTAAATTTTGACATTTTCCCCACTTTTTTGAAATTTTTTGAATTCGAAAATTTGGATCTATAGATATCCGAATTTGAAGGAATAGGAAAAATTGAAAAATTCACCAAATTATTACCCAAATGTGTCTAATGATTGGTGATGCAAATTGCATACCCTTCGCCATGCAGTATTCATTATTAATAGGGCAATTTGAAATTGTATTTTTGTTTATTGAAATTTTTTTAAAACCTAAAAATACGTATTTTTTAGGGCGAAAATTCAAGGAAAATAGAAATTTTTATGCCAGAAAAAAAATATGATTTTATGTAAAATTGAGAAAAAAATCCATTATTTTATTTTTGCCTGAAATATGTGAAAATACCTATGTATGTTTTCAAAATTTACCACTTTCATCAAAATGAGGTGATTCGTGGAGAAATGTTGTAAATTTTTTGCTATCAAGATGGTAAATATGACTTGTAAAAATTTGTTCTGATTGTTCTATAATTTACTCGTATCAAATTTTTTGTAGATGGCACCAATTTTTTAAAAAGTGTTCAAAATGTTTTAAAAAAACAATTAATCTGGGACGAAACTCAAAAAACAAATTTTTCAAAAATGGTGCAACGATTTGAGGGCATTTTTTTACGTAGAAAGCATATTTATCGAAATATGAGCAAAATTGAGGGCACGTTCATTTCCAGCTCCAGCTTGGTTGCTATGACCAGAAAATATTCTTGAAGATTTTCAAATGAGTTATTGAAGAGTGGATGAAATTTCTGGTAGAACTGAGGTTTATTTCAGACGATTTTTAGTGAAAAGAAGTGAGAAGTACGTGAATATGTATCAGCTAAGGAAAAAAAAAAATGTATTCATTTTGATTTTTTAATCACCCAATGAGATCTGGGTGTTTTTTAATTTGTGAACTGTGAATTGATTGTTTTCGATTTGATACTTGGGAGGGGGGATGTCATTCTCAAAATTTTGGACCACGATTAAATGCCAGTATGTATTTTTGAACTTTAAAAATGGCTTGAGGTTTGCGGTTAGGTTAGGTTAGGTTTCATGTTTGAAGTTAGGTTTTAGGTTTTTATTTGTTATCACTTTTTGAAAATTTTAATTTTCAATAGAAAACTATTCTAATCGAGAAGGCGCCCTCCTCCCCTCCTCCCATCAAGTAATCGTCGCGTTGGATCTCCAAAGCTCGAAAAAAAATTACCCTTAAGCTCAAAATAGGGTTTTTGGGATAAATTTCTGATTTTAACGAATGGGAAATTGAGTGTTAAACGTATCTTATTCCTCTTATTTTTTTTTATCGGAGCATTATTTGAAAAGATTTCTGTCAAAATGTAGATTTGAAGCCAGTAAATTTTATTTTTGCCTTCTTCGACTCCAAAGATATTTTCATCTCTTTTGAGTTCGTTAATAAATTCGAAAAAAATAATTCCCTAAATAAATTCATATTACATCTTTCCAACCATCGATCTTCGTACCTATTCTCGAATAAAATTAAAAAGTACCGTCGCAGATGTACGCTCACGTAATTTCAGTTCATCCTACCTACCTAAGCTAAAAAATAGAGAATCTCATCTCGATATTACATTTTGTAAAATGCTTTCACAAGTTTTCGCTTTGTTTATTTAGGAAGGTATGAAACAAGATGACTTACCAAGAAGATTATGTTTAGTATGTGGCGATATTGCATCCGGTTTTCATTATGGAGTTGCCTCTTGCGAGGCATGTAAAGCATTTTTCAAGAGAACCATACAAGGTAATTATAAAGTTTTTTTTTTTCAGTCGTCTACCAAACAGCGTTATATTATTTTTTGATTTATTAAGACGTGACAGGTTTATTTATTTTCAACTTAATATGAAACTAAATGACATTTTTTTTCTGCGCGCGTTTTCAGGCAACATTGAATACACTTGTCCGGCGGCCAACGATTGCGAAATAAATAAAAGACGCCGAAAGGCTTGTCAAGCTTGTAGGTTCCAAAAATGCCTTCATATGGGAATGTTAAAAGAAGGCGTTCGATTGGATCGGGTTCGCGGTGGAAGGCAGAAGTATCGACGAAATCCAGATATGTCGCAATCTATGCAGAGTTGGCCTTCTGTTATTAAATCGACTCCTTCGTTAGAAGGTTCGTACGATTAAATCTGCACGAGTTTTCACGAAATATATTACCAAGATAACTATTTTCAATGTATTTTTTTTTCACAGATAATAAAATTCTAAGTGCCTTGACTACGTACGAACCAGAAATTCTATTAGCTGCGCATGAAAATAACGTGGTTAATGATCCATCTTTAAAGATCATCAATATATTGAGCGATCTCTACGATAGAGAGTTGGTCAGTACTATTGGCTGGGCTAAGCAAATACCAGGTTCGAAGAAATTGCTCATATTTTTACACTCCTACGTTATTTTTTTTATTATAACTATATATGGTTTCATTTTTACTACCTTAGGTTTTACGGAATTGTCACTTAACGATCAAATGAGACTATTGCAGTCTACGTGGGCTGAAATTCTAACTCTTACGATGACGTTTCGTTCACTCAACTATGGCCATGGCAAATTGAGATTTGCCTCAGATTTCGTCCTAGATGAAAGGCAAGCTAAGGAAAGCGGAGCATTAGAAATTTACCATCTGGTATGTGTCATCGAGTGCACGAGTCGTCTGTTTTATTGTAATGTCAAAAGTGGTATTTTTAATGGCATTTTGATGAGTTTTCAACGTCCCATTGTCTTCGATGCGAAAAAAAGGCGAAATTTTCTAAATAATTTATTGCTCATGTTGCAGTAAGAAGTATTGAAACTAACTTTGATATTGAGTGATTTATTTATCAAGATTCTAAATCATCATAAAAGTACTCGCAGCTCTGGGTCTGTTTTAGTTTCAATGAAATTGTACACTGGGTTTATTTCATTGTACTCGGTCTTCGTGCTTATTGTCAGCAAAATTTATTGAATAGCTTTTTTCAAAATTGTGACTATCGGATATTGAACAAGTCTCAGCTGTTTTGAATATATTCATTAATCATCTATAATTCGTTCAATATGCAAGGCAATCAAAATTTTAATTTTTCATATACATAGATTTTAAATAGTAATGAAAACTGGGTCATGTAAAATTTTTGTTCATTTTACGTTTTAAAAGTGCTGTATAAGCGAGTTTAAATTTTCAATGCCAATAACTCATTTAATTTGCAAGATATGAAAAATTTGTATATTAATCAATTTGTTGGTATTGAGCAGTACTTTAAAATTGGTCATGTTCAAATTTTGCCTATCTCACGTATTTGATAAGTTTTTTTACCTCTAAAGATCCCTAAATAGATTATTTTTTCCTGTCAATTAGTTATGAACCAAGATGGTTTTCATTGAAATGAATTATCTGGATTGTTGATCTGAAGGAGGGGAGGGAGGGGGAAGGAAGTTTTGTTCTGAGAACTATTTAGAGCTCTAAAGTAAAGTATAGCTTGTATATTTCGTTTAAAACGATTTTTTTAAAGCGAAATTGAAACGAAAATGAATAAAAAAAAAAACTTGCAAAATCGAAAAAATTTGTTGTTCCATTGAATGGCGAATTCTTGGAAAATTAGTTGAAAAATTCAAGCCTAATACTACACCACTCCATCTCCCTTCTCTCTTAAGATATTTTTTTGGACCGGTAATCAAACGATATTATTATTATCACCAATCTCGTTCCAATTTATTGAAAAATGTACTAAAAATCGGAATTTTGTTCTCTCTAAAAGGCATAATTCAAGGGAAGAGGAGGAAGAACACTATCTGACGATTGGAATTTTAGCTTTGGAACTTGAAAAAAAAAATGTGGAAATTTTGCAAAAATATCTGATATCAGGTGCTGGATTCGATGAATTCTTTGCTCCACTAAATTACTTTAATGCCTAATTGGCTGTGCCACTGCTCCCCTCTTTGGTAGAATTTGTTTTCAATAATTTTTAATGATGATTGACAAACAGCCTTCTTAGGAAAATAAACTGTTCCAAGCTTATTACAGTCATTTTATATTTTTTATTTAAAAAAAAAAGCTGGCTTAAGAAAGTTCTTTTGTATTTGGAGGGGAGGAGGGAGGAAGATACTTTGAGACATCAATTTTTTAAATTTTACATAGCTCAACTAAAGATGTCTTTTTGATGCAAGGTTAAATGCAAATTGACTCACTTTGGAATGTTTTTATAATTTTTATTCGAACTTATTCGTATTTCTCGCTTCAGATCTAATCGAATTTCAACCCAATTATTGTATTTACAAGCTACGAGAAGTTCTAAAAGTTTAATCAATGTCTATGGTCCATCGAGGTTACATTGTTAGGTAAAGTGAAGCTGCAATTAGGCCTAAAAATTTCCAAATTACAACTAACAATAGAAATTTTGTAAGTTTTACTACTCAAATTCAAATTTTAATAATTTTGGAAGTCCTGGAGGTATTCGATATATTTTCCACAGGTTTGCTAGAAAAAAAAAATACAATTTTTGGTGAATTATATTATCGAAGTTTTTTTCTACATTGCTGAAAAATTTTCCCTGGGGAAGGGGTAAACTTTTTTTTTGATAATTTGTTTTCTCGTTTAAATAATTTTTGTAACGGCATAATGTGTGTGACATGGAGTGGTAAAAAGGACCTATCGTGTCAAAAAATTGATTTTTACTTTTTTTGGCGATTCTTGCAAACAATGATAAGATTTTTCAAATAGAACAAACTATCGATTTTTGGCGTTATTAAAGATTTTTCAAGCTTCAATTGAATAATGAAGAATTAAAGGTTCATTAAAAAAAATTCTCATCAGTTTCTTAAATTTTCTCACTCGAACTAAACTTTTTCAACTGAAAATTCAAGGAAACAAACCACCCCTTGACAAAATGATATGTTTTCAATTTAAAAACAAAAAAGTTGAATGGAAAAATTCAAAAAAATGACTAGCTTTTTTGATCTAATAAGTTTTACTTATTAGATCAAAATGGACTAATTATTCTGAAAATTTTCAAAAAATTATATTTTCTACCAGTATTGTCAATTATAAAAAAATAACCGAGTATTCGATTACTCCTAATTTGATGGATTACAATTTTTAGTCAATTATTATTTTCAACCAATGACAATTTTTAATTCGTTGTCATCAAAAGTTCTAAGCAAAATTATTTTTGATATTTTAAAGTAATTTTTCGAAATTTTGCCGACTTTTACAATGAAACTTCAATTGATTTTCACCATATCTTTTTCATTTTCTAATTAAAATTGAAATTTCAAAATTTCAACGACCTACTAGAATATGTTCTGATAAAACAATAATTCAAAATTTCGATTTTACGGGAGATGTTTTTTTTAAATTTGCTCTTTATAGTTTTGATCTTATCTTTTTTTTCTTCTCTTGTTCAAAAAATCAGAACTGCAGAAAGCTATCAGATTTCCATTGTTTCAAGTAAATTGACGATTTTTTTTTTTTGGAAAAACCTTAAAAACCTTGTGACAGTTCTTCAACTTTTCCCTACGTACCGATTTCGATATTTCTTCTCAAAATATATCTTTTGATGTCTGGAGTCATCAAGTATCGAGGTCCAAAAATTTTCAATTTTTTAAAAGTTTGGGACAAAAAAATCAAAATTTTTGTTGTTTTTTAAACAGTATCTTTTTTAAAAATCATTTTCAAACACCATTTTTATGTTTTTCAACTTTTTTGAAAAAATTTTCAGCGATTGAAAAAAATAAAATTTGTCCTGTTTTTTTTTTCAACTTTTAGTTTGTCAGCTTCTCGAAATGTACCGATTTCGACCATTAGAAAAAAAATTCTTCTGATGAGTGATGAGTAGATGTGTCATCAAACTTCGAGTTCTCAAAATTGACCAAATTTGACATTTTGGTGCAAAAAAGGTCAAAAATTTGTCATATTTTTCAACTTTTTTGACATTTTTTTTTAAATTTTCAAATTTGAAATATAAAATTAAAATTTTTTTAATTTTCAACATTTTTTTTAAATAATTTTTTTAGCTTTGTTGTAAAAATTTTTTCATATTTTGGCACCAAAAAATCAAATTTTGGTCATTTTTAAATTATTTTTGGCATTTTTTTCAAGGTCAAGTTCACTAGGTTTTCCGAATGGACCTATTTCGATCATCAAGTATTGAGGTCCAAAAATGTTCAAATTTGAGTCAAAAAATCGAAATTTTGTCATTTTTTTAACCAATTTTAGAAATTTTAAAACTTTTTTGGAAAGAATTTTCAGATTGATAACAAACTGAATCAAAATTTTGCCATTTTCCAAAATTTTTTATGTTTTTCAACTTTTTTGGAAATATTTTCAAATTTGGGATTAAAAAAATAAAATCTTGTCTTATGGACCAATTCGACCATTTTTTTCAAAATGTTTCTTTGATGAATAAATGTGTCATGAAGCATCGAGTTCCCAAAATTGATAAAATTTTCAATTTTGAGACATTTTTGGAAAATTTTCAACTTTTTTGAAAAAATATTTCAAATTCGGGGCTTGAAAAAATCAAAATTTTGTCATGTTTTAAAATTTTTTGGAATTTTTTCCCAAGGTTTAAGTTCGTTAGTTTCTTCCAATGAACCTATTTCGATTTTCGACCATTTTTTTCAAAATGTTTCTTTTGATGAGTGGATGTGTCTCACTCATCAAGCATTACGGTCTAAAAATAATAAAAACTCAATTTTTAAAAATTTTAATATTTTTTCAACTTTTTTGGAAATAAGAAATCCTTGTGAGATTTCGCTAGTTTCTTCCAATGGAATGATTTTAATAATTTTTTCCGCACAGTTTTTGACAATTTTTTTTGAAAATTTTCTTTTTACGGGTAGATGTGTCATCGAGAATTAAGGTCCAAAATTTTCAAATTTCGGACAGAATTATTCAATTTTTTAACATCTTGAAAATATTTTTTGGAAAAAATTTCCAAATTTGAAACAAAAAATCATACTTTTTGTCAATTTTTAAACATTTCTGATTTTTCAAAACTTTTTTGGAAATGAGAAAACATGACAGTTCGCTAGGCCTCTTCCAATGGAATAATTTTGACCATTTTTTCGCACATATTTTGACAATTTTTTTCAAAATGTTTATTTTTTTTCACTGGTAGATGTGTCATCAAGAATCCAGGTCCAAAATTTTCAAATTTGGGAAAGAATTATTCCATTTTTTGTCATTTTAAAAATATTTTTTAGAAAAAATTTCCAAATTTCAAACCAAAAATTATACTTTTTGCCAATTTATAAACATTTTTGATTTTTTTCAACTTTTTTGAAAATAAGAAAACCTAATGACAGTTTGCTAGCCTCTTCCAATGTAATGATTTTGACCATTTTTTCGCACAGATTTTGACAATTTTTTTCAAAATGTTTATTTTTTTCACTGGTAGATGTGTCATCAAGAATCCAGGTCCAAAATTTTCAAATTTGGGAAAGAATTATTCCATTTTTTGTCATTTTAAAAATATTTTTTAGAAAAAATTTCCAAATTTCAACTCAAAAATTATACTTTTTGCCGATTTATAAACATTTTTGATTTTTTTCAACTTTTTTGAAAATAAGAAAACCTAATGACAGTTAGCTAGCCTCTTCCAATGGAATGATTTTTACCATTTTTTCGCACAGATTTTGACAATTTTTTTTCAAAACGTTTCTTTTTACGGTTAGGTGTATCATCAAGCACCAGGGTCCGAAAATTTCATATTTGGGATAAAATTAATCCAATTTTTGTCATTTTTAAATATTTTAAAAACATTTTTTAGAAAAATGTTCAAAATTGGGCCAAAAAAATTAAAATTTTGTCAATTTTCAAATATTTCTGATTTTTTAAATTTTTTGAAAATGAAAAAATTTCATGACAATTTGCTAGCCTCTTCCAGTAGACTGATTTTTACCAATTTTTTTTTCAAAATGTTTATTTCAGCAAGTATGAATTATGAAATCTCCTAATTTTTGCTAATGCATTTCTTTCGATATTTTTTTGCTCGTTATCAATACCACTTTTGACTCTAGCACATTATTGGATCTCATTCTACAGATCAAATCGTAGCACTACCATTTAAAAAATCTAACCAACTTGTATTTTGCATTCCAGTGTATCCATATAATTGATAAACTAAATAAATTATCAATCGCCAAGGAAGAATATTTCTTATTGAAAGCGTTGGTATTGGCAAACTCGGATGTACGATTGGAAGATGCTTCAGCGTTGAAGAAATTCCGAGACAGTATATTATCGGCGTTATGCGACTGTGTTTACGTCATTAGGTAAACCATCTACTGCTTATATTCCTAAAATACTCAACTACATCATCATTGTTCATATAAATACTCACCCATTCGTATTATTTTTCTTTTACAGACCGAACACTTGCATAAATCACATACAAAACTTACTACTTTGTTTACCATCGTTACGTCAGGCTGACCAGTACATCAGACGGTTCTGGTGCGGAGTACATAGAGATGGTAAAGTGGTCATGAACAAGTTATTCATCGAAATGCTGGAATCTTGTTCACCGCGGTAATTGTTAACTAGTTAATATTTTAAATAACCGTTTCTGAAAAACACTACGGTATATTGAGAAGGAAAAAATGCCTTTTAGTCGTATAGTTATGTTAATTTTTAGACGACTGTAATTGATAGCTTGTTCTTTTTTTTTTTTTTTGATTCGGTATCTTATAAGATGAAAAATCAAGAGCTTATTCGAGTGCTAATTATGTACCTTGTTAAATAATTGTAATAATTGTTTTAATTACGCAATCCTTTTTGAAGTAAACGAGCAATTTACCATTAAAAAAATAAGCGCACGAGTTAACTTTCATTAGAGATGTAAAAGTAAGAAATTTCGGTTTGGGAAGGATGAAAATTTCGCCAATCTAGTTTTTGTTGGAAAAGATTGAGAGCCCGAAATGTAAGGCAAAGGAAGAATTACAGACTGTGTAGGAATGACCAACGATCTCATGTTATTTTATAGGTTCGGCTGTACCCTTTTTTTTTTTCTTGAATATTCGCGAACCGAGATGGAAGTTGATAAAAATTGGGATTTTCTTGCTCGTTTATTACTTACCAGAATGTATTTTATTTTAAATATTAGTTGTATAATCGTATTTAATGATGATAAGCATTAATTTTTCATGTACGTAACGTGAGAGAGAGAGAAAGTCGAAGGAGGGGAAATGTGTAATACGACAGGCGAAAATTTAAATATGATCTCTGTTCGAAATAATTTCGTATAGTGGGTGTTACTTGGTCTTTTTTTTATATTGGAAAAAGAAAAGATATGATTTTCATTCATTTTGAGTTATTTTGTACGTCTATTAATGATTAGAGAATTCCTTTTATTTATTTATTTTTTTTTTCTTCGGATTATTTGTAAAAGTCAAGTGATAATGGCGCTTTTAGATGCTTAAAAAACTTTCAAACATTGTAATGAAGAAACAGTGTAGAGTAATTTTTTTTTTTTTGTTCAACCTCGATGAGGGCTTTTTCTCTGCGGCTGCTGGTTTGGCCAATTTTATTGGTACAGAGGTACGATCGTCGGTAACTCTCTAAATACGAGTAGATTGTGTGTTGTATGTTGTTTTTATTCTGTTTCACAAGATGATTATCGATTATCACGGTGAATGTATTAATATTTCGTAGTTTTTAATCAGGTTATTAGTATAGATGTTTTAAGATGATCGTACTGTGTGGTAATTAGCGAATAAATCAACAGGATAAGTAGCTCTCAAACAACACAAATCGCTATAATTATTTGTTTACTTGTTAAACCTGTGATTTTGCTAAAATCTAAAGAAATGTGATACGACTTTTTTTTGTTATTTAAAGCAAATCACCTTTGGAATATTATGGCGGTTAAGAAAAGTTGCGAAATAAAACGATGAGAATATTAAGTGTCATTTTTTATTTATTCGTGGTATTTCTCCGGTTCAGTTGGCAATACTGATAGATTCATGGATGTTTATGGGTTGAGGCGGGTACTTGAAGAATTTTTGTATCGTCGTTTGTAAATAAAATGAAAGAATGAAGGGTAGAAAAATCAGGAGTGTTTGATAAAAATAAAATCATGAAATCCCCCATTTTAATATATTGAATTAAGAAAAAAATTTCCCAAAATTTTCATCCCTCTGAATGTGACTTTTCTCCATCATTTCTTGGGGATTCAATTTTACATTAAAAAATAGCCTAAAACCATTTTATTTTGTTACAAATTTCGTATACTTAACGTTGTTTTTAAATTTGTTCTTTTTTCGAGCAATAATGTGAGCGAATTTGGAATTTTCGTAAACTGAGGGAGGGGGGAGGGATTTGGTGGAGTAGGTCATCTGTTTTGGAATACCTAATTCAGTTTGAAATATTTCAGTCAAAAAAATGAATCTTGAAAATATATGAAATAATTGAAATAAATTGAGGGAGAGGGAGGGTTTCCTCAAAAGAAATGAATAAAACATTTATTGATTGAAATTTATTTTACTTTGGAAATTTTAGAAATTAGATGAGGGTATAAAACTAACAGAAAATATTTTAAAAAGCCTCAAAATACTTAGCATTGTAGAAATAATATAAGAATAAAGAGGTAAATTTCTAATCACTTTGAAAAATTTACCGAAAATAAATACTTCACTATAAAAAAAAATGTAATTAAAAAAATCAACTCATCGAATAAGAGATGGCAAAAATTGACCATCAAAAAATTTGGTAGTCTGTTCCTGGTAATATTACGTTTCTATATATGTTATAAATACACATAATTGGCATAAATTAACGTACATGATTTGCTTTTTATTAAGGTACCTAGCATAATATATACGATATTATTATGTAACGAGAAAAAAACCCCTAGTTTTAAATTTGTTGTTACTGTTTTATGGCACTTGTTAATGATTTTAAGTGATAATGAAATTTTTTTTCTCTTTCGTAAGTATGAACATAACTTAGTTATTTGTTATTATCAAGACTGAAAGTACAGGGATAAAACAAAACACTTTATAGTTATTGTAACGTAATTAAAGTAATAAACTTTTGTAGAAATCACAACGATATTTTTATTTTTTTCGGTTTTGTTGGTATTGAGAATTAATAGGAAGCAAAAGCGTATTTTGATTATTCAGATTACGCGTGATGTTTCAGATAAGAAGCGAAATTGATGATTCGAATATGTCAACTACCTATTTGATTCCTACGTAACACGTGGTATAGCAGTTCCACAAAATTGAATGATTTTCTCATTGGAAATTTTCCTACTACGATGAGGGGAATGTAAAGCTATTTTGGGAGCTTACAACTTCCTCCGAGATGAACTAGGGGCCTAAAAATCATGTGTGGACTTGTTTCAAGTCGATATTCATCAAATAATGCAATTTCATCAAAATCGAAAAACTTCAATTTTTTTACTCTTTTTCCCAAATTTAATATTTTTGATTTTGAAAAATTTTGCATAAAATAAGTTGAAAAAAAATTAAAATTTTTCAATTTTGCTGAAATAGCAGTATTTGATGGATATCGTCTTGAAACAAGTTCAGACATCATCAAAACTTGAAAATTATTAGAAAATACCTTGAAAAAAAATCATTAAAAATTGTTAAAATTCGAAATCTTTGAAAACCATAAAAATCCGAAAATCAATACAAATTTTCCGAGTACATATTTTATATGAAAATCGTCAAAAATCAAAGTTATCAAAAAACATGTACATTTGAAAATTATCTACGTTCAAATTTTGAAAGAATTATCAGCATTTTTTGTAAGTTCGACAAAAGAGGCGAAAATTTAAATTATCGTAAAAAATTATTGATCGTAAAAAAAAAGATAAAAATTTAAAAAACCCAAAAAGGTGACATTTTGAAAATCGTCGAAAATTTCTCAAACTTCAAAACGTGTATATCTGAGTAAGCAGGGGGTAATTTTGCCCTCAGCGGGGATTTTGAAACCATGTAATTGGTGTAAATCGGTCCATTTATGGTCTAGAAACCCCCTGATAAAATTGTCAGGTCACTACCTCATCCCTATCCCCTCTTAGATAGGTAAAAATTTATTTAAAAATCTCAAAATTTGAACTGATAATCATCAAAATTTCCGTGTAGCTAAAAATGATGAAAAAATGAAAAACATTGATAATTTCAAACTTGAAAATTATCAAAGTTCATCAAAACATCATAAAAGTTCGAAATTAGTAAATTTTTCGATAATTAGGTACCTATTAAAATTTCAAATTTATCGAAATGAATGAAAATTTTGAAACTGTCCCACAAAAAATTAATTCATAAATTAAGAAACTTGAAAATCAATGGTCCATAAAAAATGTTGAAAATTTGAGAACCACCGAATATTCTTAAAATAAAATCACCAAAAGTTAGCGAAAATTGAAATTTCACCTAAAATGAAGGAGAAGAAGATTTATCTTTAGAGTGCTTTACGACTCAGATTAGGTTTTAAAAACACTAGCACAATCTTGAATTAAATTATTAACATTTTTTTGTTGTGTTGATAATATTTTTATACCTAATTTCAATTTGGTATCTAGAAATAGTTTTAGCAAATTTTTCAAATCATAAGCATCAAGGTCTAGAAATTTTCAAATTTGAGATTAAAAAAATTAAAATTTCGTAATTTTTAAAACCTTTTTTGACATTTATTTCAATTTCTTTTACTTTTTAATGGTCAAAAAAAATTTAATCGTGATTTTTGAATTTCTGGGGAAGTTTTAACCCATTTTAATAGGTTGCAGGATAGCATTTCGAAAATATCCAAAAAGAAATCTGAAATTAGAGAGGTCCAAATTCTCAAAAAAGGCCAAAAAAAAATGATCGTGATTTTTGAATTTCTGGTTAAATTTCAACCCATTAACAATTTTTTGAGCATTTTGAGCCCCTATTTGAGCCGTTTTTTTAAAATATTTTCCATATACTATCATGCGACCTATTAAAATGGGTTAAAATTTTATTATAATTTTAAAATTCACGACCAATTTTTTTTGACTATTTTTTGAGAATTTGGAGCTTTAATTTGAAATTTTTTTTTGGATATTTTCCAAATACTGTCATGCCACCTATTAAAATGGGTTGAAATTTTGTTAGAAATTCTAAAATCGCAATCATTTCATCGCATTTGGAAAATATTCAAAAAAAAGGCTCAAAAAGGGTCCCTAAATTCTCAAAAATTGTCAAAAAAAATTTGACCGTGATTTTTTTGACTATTTTTTGAGCATTTTGAGTCCCTGTTTGAGCCGTTTTTTGAATATATTCCAAATACTGTCATGCGACCTATTAAAATGGGTTGAAATTTTGTTAGAAATTCGAAAATCGCAATCATTTCATCGCATTTGGAAAATATTCAATAAAACAGCTCAAAACGGTCTCAAAATTCTCAAAAATGGTCAAGAAAAATCACAATAAAATTTTTTCGACTTTTTTTTGAGAATTTGGAGCTCTAAAATTTTAGACTTCTTTTTGGATATTTTCCAAATGCTATACTGCAACCTATTAAAATGGGTTGAAACTTCACCAGGAATTCAAAAATCACAATTAAATTTTTTTTGACTATTTTTTGAGAATTTTGAGCCTTTATTTGAGCCGTTTTTTTGAATATTTTCCAAATACTGTCATGCGACCTATTAAAATGGGTTGAAAT
>FIZU01013933.1:0-14813 GCA_900064475.1 Pseudococcus longispinus | reverse complement strand
CGTGATCCGTAAAACGTTACCTTACGGATCAAAATTTCACGGATCCTTTTTTTTTTTCGATAATATTCAATAAATTCACATAATTTTCCCCAAATCTCTAATCAATCAGGATATTTTCCCCCTTTGGTTAAGGTATCATAATATCATGATTCATGATTAATACGAAATACATCAAATAAAATAAATAGTAATAACAATGAATAATTGGACCGCGTTTTTACAAAATGCGATGCAATTATTCAATATCTCTAATTTCGATTTGAACAAGATTTTCATTTAAAAAAAAAAGGATCCGCGAATTTAGATCCGTGATCCGTGATCCGGATCCTTTTTTTGAACATGATTCGTGATCCGTAATCCGTGATCCGTGATCCGGATTCTTTTTCTGAACATGATTCGTGATCCGTGATTCAAATCATTTTTTAGCAGTGATCCGTGATTCGAATCAAATTTCGAGGATCCGCTGCAACCCTGGTTTACGAACATTGATAACAGCAAAGGTATGAGAAAAGAAATCCCCTAAAAACATACCTCACGGCAAAAAAACCGCGTTGAAAAAAACATAGCGCTTCTGCAGTGTTACCACACAAAATAAACAATTTTTTCTGCTGAAAAAGAGGTGATAGCACAATAGAACCACGTTAGTGATGAGCATTCATCAAGCAAATATTGAGTAAATATTTTTCTTTCCAAAAAAAATTGAAACTCGAAAACGATTTTTAATTATTTTCAGGACATTTTAACAACTTTTCAGGGCAGAATTGATTTTTTTGTCCCTGGGGTCAAACAATTGGTTGAAGCCATTGTACTTATTTTTACAGCAGTCACTCAAGGGGTTGGAGTTGGCTAGAAAAAAATTGATTTTATGTAGAATTTTGAAAAATACCCCTTATTTTGTCTCTCTACAAAAAAAAGGACATTCAAAAGCTAAAATTTCATAATTTTTCCATGCGATCAAATTATCAAAATTGTAACTGCCAAGAATATTAAATCACATTTTGCAAGCTGATGTACTCGACTTCCGATATTTCACCTCTCGTGATTAAATGTAAACTTATAAAATTTTGATACAAGGAAATTTGTTGAAGGCACTTTTCGGTGGAGGCCCTAGAGTCAATGGTTATACTGCCCCCTTAAACCTGACACTGGCAATTTTTCAAATTTCACTCACTTTAAATGAAATTTCCAACGATTTCTAGGCATAACATTTTCACCACATCCACATTTAATACAGTTCTTTAATGACACATGGGTTACCATCTAAAATAATTTTGAAATTTTCGATTAATTTGATGCCCCACTGCCTCCTTGAATCCAACACGCACTGGAAATTTTTCAAATTTTACCGATTCTAAACGAAATTTCAAACAACTTCTAGGTTTATCGCCACACCCAATTTCAATAAAGTTTTTTTTATTAACCGTGAGTAAAAGTGCTACTTTTTCTCACTCCTGGTGACCATTCGTTAGTAAAAAGAAGCGTTTTTCTCACTCGTTAACGAAAAATATATTATCCAACCAGTGAAATAAGGGATTTTTAACTATTTTGATTTATTTCCCTCGCTTCGCTCGGGCAATAAACCTCAAAATTCATCAAAAATCACTTCATCTCACTAGTTGAATAAACTACTATTTATTCCCATTACCTCGTTAGGTAATCAGTTATTGATGGTAAAACGACTCACCGATATTTTCATTTGCTGTCATTAAATCTTTATATGCATGGTTAGAATTTGGTACTCACCTAAAACAAAGAAAGAAAATACATAATTTCATTAGAAAAAGTTTTGCTTGTAAATTTGTTCACACTTCGCTGACTCTTCCACTCAAAGCACGTTGCCTTTGCCAGCATAATAAGTAATCACGTTTACAGGAAAATAATTATCATGTGGTACAGGTCTTGCAGGCAGTGACATCGTGAAGGAAATTGGTGAGAGGACAGTACATTCAATGAAAAATTGCACTTTGCTAAATTAACTGCGTCAGCCCCTTGAATTTCGAAATTAGATGAAATATGAATAAGCACTCATAACTTTTTTCCATCATTTTCAATAATTTTTATGACCATTTCAACAACTTTAAACAATATTGACGATTTCCACGAGTTTTTTGATTGTTTTTACAGTACTTTTACAGAGTTTTGTGAAAATGTCGACCATTTCAATTGTATTTTCGATCATTTTTATAATTTTTTTCACCTTTTTTCCTTCAAAATTTTTACTGCTTTTTGTGCAAATTTCAACAACACTTGTTTTCGATAATTTTCGTGACTTTTTGACCGCTTTCATCAGATTTTCAATCTTTTTTCTGACAGTTTCAACATTTTTAATGATTTTTATGGTTTCTTTAAAACGTTTTTTACAATATTTTTACTGTTTTTTTGTGAAAAATTGACGTTTTTAAAAACATTTTCGACTACTTTTATAATTTTTTCAATATTTTTCACCAATTTTTACAACATTTCAAATAATTTAGGCTACGAAAATTGGAATTTGCCGAAATTTACATCTTTATAGGTCTCTATTTTAGCATCAACTCCAAAATTGCCGACTAACCCTCAACTTTGTCGAAAAATCATCAAAATTTTCCAGCAGACTGCACCTGCGCAGGAAACATGGTGCCAGAAAAATAATTTCCGGCCATCCCCTCCCTGCTTCTTTTGCTCCCAGTACGTCGTTCCTACCATCACAATACTTTTACCCTTTACAGTAAAATAATAACACACGCTACAGGTCCTACAGGCTGCAAGTTGTTCGGCTGTCGATTTTGTCGATTTCGCACGCCCGCAAATTATTCACATCGACAATAAAATTATCTGTCGATTTGAAATATATTACTTTCTCAAACCCTGCACCACGTAGGTATAAATTCGTATATCGATAAAGAATTTTCATTCGAAACGTTACACGACGGATTTCTGCAGCTATGGTTTAAGTACGCACACAAAAATAGATACCCAGGCTACCTGTTTTCAATAAAAAATTTTCCTCGTTCATATAATCGACTATATCTTTCGTCGCCAAAACGTTTTTTCCATTTACAATGCCGGTAAAAGTATTGTATAGAAGGTAATATAGGCTCGATAAATCTTGCATATACGCTTCGAAGATGCAGGGAGGAAACTGGAGAGAGAGAAACAAGGCACGAACGTGTTTTCGTATATAATGTTACCAGCAAATCCCGGATTAAATAGGATGAAATTTCCACACTATCAATCCCGTTTAAAATGGCAAATAAGGAGGCGGTTGTGTATAGGACTCTGAGAAAAATAATTTGTCGCAATTTTTTTCTTATTCGCAATCGCATAGAAATAAAACGCCACAGCAAATTATATACTCGAAACGAGCGTTTTATTGTTGGCAATGTGCTATACGAGCGAGAGAAGAAAAGAGCTGGAAGAACGAAAGCGTTGAATTTGATTTCGCCAACGACTTTTAAAATGCGAAGTCGTGAATCACGCCCGAGTGTCGTTTTTAACTGCGTATCATTTCGTTTAGGCAATTTAAAAGAAACGATAGAAATTGATGCAGAGGGAGAAGGAAAAAACACCGCTTTAGATGGAATTAAATTATAAACAGTATCGTGTTATAGTTTAAATTAAATACTTTTAAAGATCCGGCTCGCGCCACGAGTCGATGAGGCGAGATCGAGCTTCCGTAGGAGCAGGGGTTATAAGTGAAAGTATATAGAGCAAATAATACAGCGACATGTACTCTCTGAAGTATAATTTAATAATAGCAAATGGTATACAGCGGTTACAACGTCGATAGGGTCTCGTCGAGCGGGGCAGGATTAATTCACTAATGTGGTGTCGCTAAGGGTCATCGCTGAATGCAGATGAGCCGTTAACTTTTAATTCGACGTATACTCGTAGGAGCGTACGTAGCATATACGGCGTCCCATATGGCGTTTACAACGAGCACAAGAAAACAACTGACTTAATTTGAACGAGGGTGAAGAGATTTTTCCAATTTACTCCCTTCGAAGGGTTTTCCAACCTTTTTTATTTTTCTTTCGGCGTCTCGATTCGAAACCGATGCAAGATCAAAACCCTCAGGTGGGATTTTCAATAGGTAAATAATCGAGAGGGAATTTTGATAAATTTTGAAAAAAAAATTCTAAATTTTTCCAAGTTGAAAAGTCAACTGACACTTGATAAAATTTTTCAAAATCGAAAAAGTTGGGATTTTTCCAAAATTTTTCAAGACCTAAAAATTGTTTGAAATCTAAAAAAATTTTCAAGTCCAAAAAGTCTAAAAGAGCTTGACAAAATGTCGGAAAGTTATCCTAATTTCTAAAATTTCCCAAGTTCAAAAAGTCTAAATTGTCTGAAAATCAGCATGATTTCTGAAATTTTACAAGTTCAAAAAGTAAATGAAAATTTGAAAATTTTTCCAAGCCAAAAAAATCTGTCAAAATGTCCAAAATCAGCAAGTCCGATAAAGTGTGACAAAATGTCTAAAAGTCAGTGTGATCCTTGGAATTTTTCAAGTCCAAAAAGTTTGTCTGGTAAAGTTTCGGAAAGTTACCATGATTTCGGAAAGATTTTAAGTTTAAAAATTCACAAACTGTTTGTCAGACAAAATGTCTTAAACCCAGCATTATTTCTGAAATTTTGGCCCTGAGCACCGAATTTCAAATTATTCAGTGAAGGTTGGTCCTTATGGTCTAAAACTTCCGTGAAAATTTTTTTAGCTCGATATCTCAACCCTAGCCTCTTCTCGGGGTGTAAAATGTGGATTTTCATTAGAAAGGCCATGGCCGGATAAGAAGGGTGCATCGACCCCAGGGTACTTCAGAGTCGAAACTTTGGTGATGCATAGGTACTACCAAGATACTTCAATTCTCAGAGTTTTGGACCTCAACTCAGAGTGGTTCTTGAGTAGTAACTCAAAACTTGAAAAGGTTTTTAATTCATATTTCAGGATTGAATGGTCTGATTTTTTTCAAACTTGGATATGTAAGTGTAGAAGCAGTCGAGATCTTTTCAGAAAAAAAATTTACACCTCCCCCCACCATTTTCCCTCCTACAAAAATTTTACTCAATATTCTGAGGGCCTCCTAACCCATGAAGGCCGTTCGGCAAAATTTTCAAAAAATCATTTTTAGGTGTGTCATTGACTACAAAACAACATATAATTTTCCCAAAATTTTACCTCGGGTGCGCCGTAGTCTAATTCAAAAAAACCTAACCCCACCTAAGCTGTATTGAGGCCAATTTATTAGACGATTACTACTGAAATGATTGCTTCGATCTCGACATACTTTTCATTGCTTCTTGAATCGATAAAAAATATGTCCTGGGGCATCATTCATCATAAGTGCATATTTTGGGGCAATATCGCACCCCCTTACCCCATTTGGGGGCAAGGTCAAATAATTAGCGATATGGATGTCGTTTTCATATGAATCGAGCCTGCCAAACACGAAAATGAGGTCTAATTTACATTTAGACCCTCGATAGATATTTTGTTTGGGGTAAGTCAATCTATGTGGAGGGGGGGGGGAGAAATTGAGATATCAAAATTTGGGGAAATTAGTTTTTTTCTTTGGAATTTGTGTATGTCCTCCCCAAAAAATTAAAATAATCCAATTTCAACCACAACATCTCTTTTGTCTTAGGGTACCCTTACAGCCTAAGCAAAATTTGGACATTTTGCTCCCAATTTCAAAAATTTAGTTTTTGGGGCATAATTCCGGCCCTATGGAACCAAAAAGGTTCAAATTTTGGATTTACATTTAAAATGCATTTTGGAAAAAAATAATTTTCCCAAATTTTGGTATCTGAAAAATTGTCCAAATTCAAAACAAAAATCAGCGTTAGGTAAAGAGCTGTCTGACGAAATGTCTGATTTGAACTTTCTTGAAATTTTTTTAGTTCATAAAGTTGAAATTTTCCAAGTTCAAAGATTCATTTTAATTCTTAAAAATTTTTCAAGGCCCAAAAAGTCTGAAAAAATGTCTGAAAGTCAGCGCGATCTCTTAAATTTTCCAAGTCCAAGAAGTGTGCGGGCAGAATGTCGTAAATTCTAAAATTTCAAAAAGTCCAAATTTTTTGTCTGACAAAATGTCAAAATAGTCAGCACTATCTCTAAAATTTTCTTAGCCCAAAAAGTCATTGAAAATCTGAAAAATTTTCCAAGTCCAAAAAAGCATGACAAAATGCCTGAAAGTCAGCGTGATCACCAAACTTTTTCAAGTCCAAAAAGTCAGTAGAGATCTGAAAAATTTTCCAAATTCAAGAAAGTTAGACAAAATGTCTGATTTTAACTTTCTTGAATTTTTATTAGTCCATAAAGTTGAAATTTTCCGAGTCCAAAAATTCATTTGAATTCTTAAAAATTTTTCAAGTCCAAAAAAGTCTGACAAAATGTCTGAAAGTCAGTGTGATCTTTGAACTTTTCCGAGTCTAAGAAGTCTGCCTGACAAAATTTCAGAAAGTTTCTCTGATTTCTAAAATTTTCCAAGCTTAAATAGTTCAAATTGTTTGTCTGACAAAATGTCTAAAAGTCAATTTTCCAAATCCAAAAACTCATAAAAAATCTGATGATTTTTCAAATTCAAAAAAGTCTGTCAAAATGTCAAAAAGTCAACCTGTCAAAATTTCTATATTTTTTTACAGCTTTGGTCATCTTAAAAACATATCCCATGCAAAAACAGGTTTGCTCCAAAGCCCATCTCACAAGGTGGCATTTCTCGCCAATTGTTCCAATCTCTGAGCACCACTGGCATAGCATCGCGAGCGTATAAATGACTACATAGCCAGCGAGGGGGAAATTTATACGAAGCGAGTTAATCCGATTCGTTCTGTCAATAACTCATCGCAAATAAGATTAGCAACAGCAACGGATGCGAAAGTAACGTTGTTTCCATTACTCTCGGCGAAAATATTAAAAGTTGACACGCCATTAACGTCCGTTTACTCTGTTATCATTAGTCTATATTACACGATGTCGTTCGTTTTATGTTTGAGAAATATATAGTACACCCACCTCCTTCTCTCACACACGACTCACTAAGCCCTTTAATTAAATAACATTCCGAAACGGCGACAATGAGTATGTTTTAATCTAATTTTATTATTTAAACTGATCATCGCGGAAGACCTCCGGCTGTGTATTTACTCGTATATATGTCGCGAGAAAATAAGCGAATTAATTACGGAAACGATTCGATATTCGAAGCAAACTAGGACGAAGAACGTTATAAAATTGTTATCGGAAATTTCGTAGACGACAAGTATAGAAATTAATATAGAAAATTGCCTCGATAATGGCTTAGAAATCAGAACAGTTTTCGAATAATTTCCTTTAAAAAAAAAAATTGTTTTCCAATTCCAAACTCTCTGCAGTACAGGAGTTTATTCTACACGAGACTATATTTCACTCCCGTTTTCCCCCCTGCTTCGCATCTTCGCTCGAACGAAAGAGTTAATTTATCATATTCGTCGGCAGAATCATATAGCTAAACAATAATAAAATCAGCGAAATCATAATAAACGAATATTTCAACAAAAATGGGGGTAATACTTTCGTTATAAATCGCGAGCCATTAAATTTAAAAAAGCGCAATTCTTCATTCCCTTTGTCGAAGGGGGATCCTGACGTTGTTGGATTTAGTGTTATATGTATACAACTTATCGCTAAAATTCATCACCACTTGGTCGCTGCGAATGGCGAATTTTACGATCGTTTTGAATAAAAAAAATACAAAATATAAAGTGTCGTTTCGCCTTCGTTTACGTTTACATCATTCGTTGCATAATTTAGAACGAGCATGGTTTACGAGTTGAGTTATCCCTCGAACTCGTTTGGGTGTTTTTTTTTTTGCAAAATATTCGACTTTTTAGTACGTACTTGAGGGATTTTGCATTCATTGGGCTTTAAAAGCCTGTATAGTGGCGAATTAATATGCCGGTTGGATTTTATGGAGGTGTTTTGGTGAGAGCATAATTTTCAAAATACAAGGGCCATACAATAATTTGCTATAGATAGGTACATGAGATATCTTCATTTTTTAGTTGAAAAATTGGGGCTTGACTGATCAACATATGGTCCGCAGTGATCAATTAGCAGATTTTCAGGAAATTTTCAATGATTCTTCAATGAAAAGGTTAGTTTTTCAGGAATAATTTGCTCAAAATTTTTCAAAATCTTCCCAAAACTAGCCACTTCAGACTCTGGGGGGGGGGGGGGAGGCTCCGTTCTCTGGATCCCTCTGGTTGGTTTTATTTTCATACAACGTATGAAAGTATAAAACATAAGATATACTTCTACTTTTTATGTAGAGTCAACAAAATGTTATAATATCAGATAAAATGTCTAAAAATCAAATTTTGAAATGATCCAAATTTTTACAAGTCCTAAAAGTTGGAATCTCTTGAATTTCTTTACTCCAAGGAGTCTAAACTCTGACAAAATGTCTAAAAGGCAGGTAAACCTCTGTCTAGTAAATTACCTAAAAGTCAGAGTTATCTCTCTGAAATTTTCCAAGTCCTAAAAGGGGTTTGAAATTTCAACAAGTCCTAAAATTTTCGAATTTCGAAAAATCAGCTGCTCACTTTATAAACTTTTTCTTGACTACAGAAAGTAAGAATCTCTGAAATTTTCCCTAGTTCAAAAACTCAGGTTATATGAAAACTTGGACAATTGTTTACAAAAATTTAGGTGAATGACTGTCTGATTAAATGTTTAAAATTCAGCGTGATTTCTAAATTTTTTTTCAAGTCCAAGTATTTGATAAAATATCTAAGCATCAACGAGATTTTGAACTTGGAAAATTTCAACTTTATGCACTTGAAAAATTTCAAGAAAAGTCAAATCAGACAATTTTGTCAGACCGGTTTTTACTCAAGGCTGACTTTTAGACATTTTGTCGGACTTTTTTGAATTTGGAAAAATTTTCAGATTTCTACTGACTTTTTATATTTACCTATGTACTTGGAATTGGATTTCGAAAATTTTTCAAAAAAATTCCTTCACGAAATTCACTTACGAAAATCTTAACAAAGGCTTTTTGATATTTTGTCCGACTTTTTTGAACTTGGAAAAGTTTTCAAAATTCAAATGACTTTTTGTACCAGGAAAGTTTCAAGAAAAATTCAAATATCACGAATTTATGGATTTGAAAAATTCAATGAACAAAACGTTTAAAATTCAGCGTGATTTCTGAATTTTTTTCAATTTGATAAAATATCTAAAAATCAACGTAATTTCTGAATTTTTTGGACTAGGAAAATTTAATTTTTATGGATTTGAAAAATTTCATGAAAGGTCAAATCAGACATTTTGTCAGCAGGTTTTTTTTTACCTAAGACTAACTTTTAGCCATTTTGTCAGACTTCTTTGAAATTGGAAAAATTTTCAGATTTCTACTGACTTTTTATATTGGGAATTGAATTTTGAAAATTTTCCAAAAAAAATCCGTTACGCTGACATTCAGATATTTTGTCTGACTTTTTTGGACTTGGAAAATTATTCAGAATTCAAATGACCTTTTGGACTTTGAAAATTTCAAAAAATTTCAAATATTACGAATTTATGGACTCAAAAAATTCAATGAGCAAAAACACGTTTCATGGGTAGTATGGAAATGCTGGTGATTTTATGTCAGAATTTTGAAAACATGAATTTACTAAAAAAAAAAGTCACCAGATGTGTTCGAAGTCGAAAATCCGAAAAAAACGAGCTATTTCTTTCCCAAACGTAAACAAATATTTCAATAAAATAAGAAAAATGTCCAAAACTGTTCAAAAAAAGTTTTTAAAAAAAAAACAAAATTACTCATTTTTTCTGTCGTCTGCCACTAATTGGAAATTTTTTTCTAAAAAAGTTGAAAAAATACCAAAAAATATTTGAAAAGTAAGACGAAAAGATTTTTTTGTTTCTGAAAATATTTTACAAAAAAATTCAATGTCCGAAAATGTTGAAAAAAATGTCAAAAAGTGTTTCAAAATTGACGAAAGAATTTTTTTTTCAGAATGAACACCGAAAAAAAATGAAAAAGTGACCAAGGTAAATTTTGATTTTTTGTTTCAAAAAAGTTGAAAAAAATATGTCCGAAAATGAAAGTGCTCCAAAATGTTGAAAAAATGCCAAAAAAGTTTAAAAAATGACAACATTTCGATTTATCCATAATTTTGGATTTGGAAGATTTTTCAGATTTCCGTTGACTTTTTGGGCACTGAAAAGTTTAGAAATAATACTGACTTTTAGACATTTTGTCAGACAATCACTTTAAACTTTTTGGACTTTGAAAATATTATTAGAAATTAGGGTAACTTTCCGACATTTTGTGAGGCAGATTTCTCAGACTAGTAAAGTTTCAGAAATTGACTTTATGACATTTTGTCAGATTTTTTTGGATTTGGAAAAGGGTTCAGATTTTAAATGGTTTTTTGAACTTGTAAGATTTTTACTTTTTTTGGCGTTGGAAAATTTCAGAGTTGTCAGACAAACACTTCGGGCTTTTTGAACTAAAAAAAATTTAGAATTCAATATTGTTAAACTGTTAATTGACAACGACTTATTTAAATTAATTTAATATACTTAACTTGTGCTTTGTAAACCTAATTAAGAGTGTTAAAAAAGCACAATAATACAATATACAATACTTAAATTTTTAGATATTTTGCCCGACTTTTTTGTATTTGAAAAATTTTAGAAACTAGGGTAGGTAACTATCAGACATTTTGTTAGGCAGATTTCTCGGACTATAATTGACTTTATGACATTTTGTCAGATTTTTTGGGATTGGGAAAATTTTCAGATTTTCATTGCCTTTTTGAACATAGAAGGTTTCAGCTTTTGTCAGACAAACAATTTGGACTTTTTGAAATTTGACAATTTAATTTTAAATACTTTGTCAAACTTTTTTGAACTTGAAAAATTTGTCAGATTTTTACTGCCTTTTTAAAAGTAGAAAATAACAGAAATAGAAATAGAACGAAGAGCAAAATCATATCTTATGTTTTCAAATTTTATGGGTAGTATGAAAATAGGTCGAAATGTTTGACACTTTGATAATTTTCAATACAGTTTGAACTTGAAAATCAAAGTGGATAATTTTTAGTATACTTTGTACGTAATACCATCTAGAAATCGTTCAAAGAGTTTATTATCGCATTAATTTGTAATAATCTCATCTGCACACCTTTCATCAACACCTACTCTACGCATTCTTCCAACAGGTGAAATTTTTCTTCGCCAAATACCAAAATATTCGATTCGGAAAAAAGTATATACTCGCATACATAGTTTCTCAAACGCAGTGAATCCGCCATTTCACTAGATTACGTCGCTGATACGGGTTATAATACACGCTCGGAAATATAATTCATGTTAATATCGTCGTAATCCGCGCCTTCATGTATATATAACGCGTTTAAAATTCGATTATGGAAATTAATTAATGTTGCAATAGAAGATATAGTACAGGAAGTATACGCAGGCGACATTATTATATATGGATGAAACGTATACACATACAGTATACGACGTAGTGTAATATATAAATGCTTCGTGTCTATATATATTTCGCGTATTCGCGAAATGGTATAAATGGTACAGACGAAAGGCGCGAGCGTGGCGAGGAGGAGGAGGCAGGTTGATATATAAAATCATAGAACTCATCTCGCGGCGATATTCATTATCCCAGAAGGAATTAATTCCAGATTATGTTCGTATGATAGTGAAAATGAGTTCCGAAATCCTTTACAATAACATCAACGAAATGGTAATTATTATTTATTTATACGAATTATAAACCTTCGCCGCGCGCCGATCGTATCCCGGGCAGCCCCTTGCGCAATGCTTGCGCCGATGACGACGGACGCGATGGACGATAAATTCGTTTTTAAATACGATGATGCACGAGTATGGTAATATAAGCGAGTAAAAAAAGAAATCTTTTCGGGAAGTCTGTATGGCCAGAAGAATGTCAAATTTGAAATTTGGATACAACCGAGCACCCAGAAAAAAGTGAACATGATAACCCCATCGTTTCAGTTCAAGAAGCACATGATTTTTCAAAAAAAAATTGAATTGAAACTGATTTCCAATCATTTGAATGAGTAAATAAATCAAAAACTGAACAAATTCTCTCCTTATAATTTTAGGCCTATCTTCAAAATTGAAGGAACTATTAAACATGCGTTGAAACAAAATATATTCTAAAAAAAATTTCAAGAAGGGTAATACTACGTACTTTGAAAACTGGAAAAATTTTGCTAAGACGAAATTTTGCCTATTAACAAAATTGAAGGGGCAAAGCAATATTGAATGTGAAAAAAAAACTTCGAAATTTTGAATTTACTTACAATACGTACTTACGTAGCCCCTTCAATTTTGATGATAGGCAAAAAGTCATCATCACAAAATTCATTCTGTTTTCAAAATTCTATTTTTTACCATGATTGAAATTTGTTTAAAAATTCTTTTGTTTCAATTTACGATTATAGCCCCTTCAATTTTAAAATTAGGCAGAAAATCATAAGAATGAAATTTGTTCAGTTTTTGATTTACTATTCACTCCCATGATTGAAATTTGAAAATTAGTTTCCAAGTCCAAAAAGTCAATGGAAATCTGAAAATTTTTTCAAGTCTAAAAAAGTCTGACAAAAATGTCTAAAAGTCATCGTCGGAGAATTGTGACGGAATTTTGTTTGGGTTTTCTCGGAATTGCCCATAGTAAAAACACATTCTATGCTAAAAGTCGTTTGAAACCTGAAAAATATTCCTCCAAATCTAGAAAGTCCAATGTCTGACAAAATGTCAAAAAGCTATCGAATTAAAATTTTCCCAAGTTTGAAAAGTCAGCCGTTCCCTCACAAAATTCTTCAAAACTATAATTTCTAAAATTTTCCAAGTCCAAAAAGCCCAAAGTCTGATAAAATGTGTTGAAGTCAGCATAATCACAAATATTTTTCAACTTCAAAAAATCGTTGGAAAGCTGAAAAAAATTTTCAAGTCAAAGTCCTCTCCTTCCTTCTTCATTCGCCTCATTTCTATCACAATTCCAAACAGTCTATCAACAAAGGCCTATTTTCCCGAAGGAAATTCGCCCAAAAAAACCCAAACCAATTCGATCGAATGATTTAGTACCCAGAATTTTTGAAATCGCTTCCAAAACACGTTTATTCCACAAGATGGAACGGGAACGGGAAGGGGCTCCGACATAGGTCACGGTACGACAGCGGTAAGGGCAAATTCGAGCTTTAAATTTACGAACGACGACGTCGCTGGACGTGGACGCCCGTGTGAAACTAATTTAACGCGTTTGTAACAAAATAAAAATTTATTACCGATGGTGGAAAGCGAACTTGGCCCCTTCGCCACCGTTTCAGCGAGCAAGAGGCGTTCGGTGGGTTTCGAAGTCGAAATACGGCGGCGTCGACGACGCATTAACATGCAGATTTATTAACGAATCGCCGCCGATCGCGCCGTATCAAAAAATCTGACGTATACTTTTAAATTATTACAGAGTGTTTTGACACAGCTGTGGAGCGGAGGGGCCGAACGCGTATTAATATCTTACTATTTGATCGGTGGCGGTGCCACGCTTATACGCTCGTGTAAAATATATATTTTTTATTTTCCAAATCTCTCGCATTACGACGACATTCGAACGGTACATCGTTGGCTCGAATCAAACCACCCCGCGTTATTTTTATCGCGTATAGTGTAATTTAGCACGGTGTTTTGATAACGGCGATATGCGTGCTGCGTGGTGCACCTACCTCCCCACTGCCTTTCACTTCGTCTCTCTTTTTCACTCGGGTGTCAATAATTTATCGCGTTTTACGTTGCAAGGGTTGATAAAAGCTACCCTTTCAGCGCAGCGAGCGACTTGTGTGACCACAAATACGCGCCACTTGACGCGAAATACCACCGTCTCTGATCGATCTCGATTCAATTAGCGTGCGTATCGAGGTTTTCCCCGCGAGCTCGGATATGTGCGGGTATGCGTATTTTTTATCCCTTTGGCTCAAATTGACCAGAAGCGAATATGACGAATTTCACGACGAATGGGTGTTTTCATTTTTGTTTCTCCTCGCGGTTTCGATCGTTTATTGTACTGGATATGGTGTAGTTGCTGATAAGTATCATCTTGAAAAAGGATAAAGGATGTTTTTTTTCAACTTATAAATTGGATTTCCTCGATTCAAATGTGGGATTTGTTCGAGAAAGGGGCAGAATACGAGGAGACGCGGTGGCATTTTTTGATAAATATGCGTTCTGCAAGATTGCATGTAGATAAGGAGGGAGGAAAGTAGTTGTTGTCTTTTTTTCATTTTTCCTTTTTTGAGTAAAATGACGAAAAATTTCATTACCGAGGGAATATTATACAAAATGTAAATGGTGAATGGGGCTCTAAGTTGATTCAGATTTGTTGATGAACCTCACCGCCATGGTTCTGATTCAGTTGCATATAATTTAAAAAATATAAAAATTATCTACTTACAAAATGAATCCAACAAGATCAAAACCATTTTTTGTCAGATAGATCCATCAACATGAAATTTATTATGAACTGCACATCATTAGATCTAACCATACCACAGTGATTAGCTGATACAGTTGTTAATAATTGGATCAAATCATATAATTAGTAGATTAGAAGGTAGGAAAGCCAGACTATTGGATGCTGTGCTATGCAACAAAACAAAAATGTTGAGCCGTTTTAAAACGAGAATTTTTTAAAATATCGAAAATGAATTTTTTAAATTGTCACAAGGACAAAAGGTCAAATAGAAATTTAGGCTTTTCAAAAGACACGATTTTTTTCTAAATATTCATTTTTCTTGGGTAAATTAAC
>FIZU01013911.1:0-10781 GCA_900064475.1 Pseudococcus longispinus | reverse complement strand
CTGCCGACCTCTCGTTCAGAGAGCCGTAGCCCTAACCACTACACCAACCGGGCACGGTAAAATATAAAGATAACATTTTTATTTTATCAATTAATCCTTTCATAGATAACTGCAAAGGAAGAAAACCCAACGTAGATAAAAAATATATAATCAAACTGAGGGAGACTTCCGGATATCTAAAAAAATTTCGGCATCTGGTTCCGTTCTACAAAATAGAGACAGAAATCTAATCGATACAAAACATACAACTACTATCACCATATGTACAACTATCAGTTCCCGAAAAACTAACCCTAATCATATCTTTACAACAAATACTCAGAAATCACAGCTTTAAAAAATACCGATAATCTTGTCATCTTTTGGTAAACCAACATCATCTTAAATCTAATTCACAGGAAACGTACACGACGACGTCAATAAGTAAAATAAATACACGAAATCTAATCAAATCAACGTATACTAAAATAGCACGAAAGATTATGGCACGTAGGTTAAATTAAATGCTACATCGCGATGCGAATTCCAACTTCCCATTCAAGAGCAAGTTCCAAATTCGCATAAATTAGCGTCGAGAACGTCATCTCAGCAGTGATAACGATGTTGATTTCATATAAATGAATTATTACACTGCAAAAGCGACGTAGAATATCTAACTCTACGTCGTACGTCCTTGTACTTGTCGAGAAACCGTGTTAGTATATCTATGGTTAATATTTAACAGTGATCGATTACCATAGATGATTATGCAGACGCATCCACATTATCAATTAATCCCGAGAGGAGAGTATTTTTACTCATTTGAAGCTCGTGGTGAAAAAAAGTCATACCATCGTTGGTCGAGA
Organism: Pseudococcus longispinus; assembly: GCA_900064475.1. NCBI lineage: Eukaryota > Metazoa > Arthropoda > Insecta > Hemiptera > Pseudococcidae > Pseudococcus > Pseudococcus longispinus. The sequence goes on along the minus strand of FIZU01013911.1, from coordinate 9,936 downwards.
TGATAACGAGCAGACGTGCTAGCTTTAGAAGGAATGCCGTTGGTTGGGTACACGATTATACAATGAAGAGTTGATTTTTCAATGAGGTTTATTTCTGACCTCGCTTGCAGCTCTTTGTTACTCGGGCGGAGATCTTTTCGGACAAGTGTTTGGATTCGTATGAATGGAATTCTTCCAAGTAGTGTACCACACACATGGTTATAATTTCGTTCAAAAGAAACCGACGTATAAAGTGCTGGATTCATCAACCGTCTTCATTGTACAACGTGGCTAGACTTTTAGAATGAGGAGAAGGAGTTCACAGATCAGGTAACTGGACCGAGTACACGAAATAGATATGATTTTCACATGTGCATATCGTCATCGTCATCATCATCGTCTTCGATGATCAATCCGTTCTTTTTATTTTGTCTGATCACTTTGAGCCTTTCGTCAATAAGTAATTGGTGTATTCTGGCTTGCATTTCTAAAGCATTCTCCAATGGAAGTTGTCTCAACTGGACAGCGACAGTTTTGGCGAACATGTCGAATTCATCGGAATACCCTAAAGTCGTCTCGACTCTTTCGTTGAATGATTGCTTGTCTGAGCTCGTCCTTCGGAAGGTAGCTGGCTCATACACGTTCGAACTTGTTACCGGACTCCTGCTTGAAAAGTACGAACCAGGGGATCGAGGTTCTGCCGTTAGGTTGGAAAACGTTAAAGAATGCGTTATAGAGGATGCAGGTTCATCTTCAAAAGGCGAACACCGCGATATGTCTTCGGTCTCCGAATCTTCTCTTGATTCTTCTTTTATATGTCGACTGGTAAATGGCTCGTCGCCACCTTGATATGTGACTGATAATAAATCATGGGGTGAGTCTCGCCTTTCCGAGAATTCTTCGTTGTCGAACGAATGCTCGTATTCGGTTTCTAAAGCGTCCAAAGATACCTAGGCAAAAGGAAAGTACGTGAAAAAAACATTTACAATAGCCCATCGCTGGGAACGATCTACAGTTACACGGGTTAACGAACTACCCTCTCTGACCGCTTTCTACTTCCCTTTACGTGTGGTCTAAACGAGAAAGTTTTTTTTGTAAAGGCAAAAAAACCAACTAGCTGCCTTCAACGTCGTTTGCTTTTTATTCGCCACAAGATCGCGTATGACCTAAAGTAAATTCTACTGCATTTTCGTCATCTCTTCAACCAACGTGTTTCTCTCGATAACCACGATAAACCGTTAATTATACGTGATAATTGGGGAAAAAATAACGTTCGGATTAAAAATAACTCGTTAGTTTTTATCCCCGGTACAATGTTTTGGATTTTTTATTTATTTCGCCGCCACGACCACGTATGACCCTTTTTCTCATCTCTTATCATCTCGAAAAACGTGTAAGAATTGTTAACATAATATTTTTATCGAGGGTTACGAACTTTCTCGCCGCTTATTGCGGAATTACTACGGGTATAATTTCAAATGGCGAAATTTAATGGCGCGTAATACATCCTTCTATTCGAATATCAGCAATTTAATCGTTCGATGATAAAAATTCGAGAAAAATTCCATCCAGATGTGTAAACTGAAAAGCGACCGGTAAATTTCCATTCTGTATTCGTTTTTTTTTTTATTTCGAGATTCTAGAAACGTTTTCCAGTAATGTACGAAAGTAAGAGGTAGTTGAGGTCGAAATAGGTTCAAATGAAATGGTCGCATTTTGAGTTTACGTTTCGTCGAAGTATAGGCAAGATGCATAAAAAATTCATACTTTAATGGTTACCATATTTTTAACCTTAAAAAACGTAAGGATTACTAAATCCGAAACCACTCTCGTAAAATACCAAAAATAAAGCTATAAAACTTCTAGATGATAAAAATTTATCTATTACTAAAAGAGGGTTCGTTTTATTATCGACTTGAAGAAATTTTTAAAATGTTTGATACCTATGCATATTTAAAAAGTACAAAAATCGATATGAGATTGACAAAAGGTAAATTTTTTTAAAGGTTACCCTCTAAAAAGCATTCCTTGCATTCTATCTATTGAATAAATGAACTTGAAATTGACCGCTAAAAAGCTCAAATGTAGTTTCATTTCAAAGTATAGGTCTTTTGGAAATTTTTTTGTTGAAATTTGGCCTTTCAAAAGCTGAAAATTAGGGTTTAACGTTTCGACGACGTCATCAAATTTAGACGACAGTTTAGTTATAAGTAGGTATACTTGATTACGTTTATATTTCCATGGCAAATTTAATTCGAAAAATAAATTTTTATTACCTAAATATCATCATCATGACGTGATCAAAACTTCGAAGCATAATTGCAGCTTTTTAAAGGGAAAACTCAGCAAAAAAATGTTGATAATCTATAGGTACATTAAGGTGAATTTGAAGGGGCGGGGGCTCGTTAACAGAATACTCTGGAAAATTTTGAATTTAATATCAAAATACATGTTTTTCTATAATTCTATATCATAATATTGACGTCATAAAAAAATTTGAAAAACAATTTTTGAAGAGAAAATTCGAAAAAAATTACTTTTGTATCATCATCATGACGTAATCGAAGCTTTGAAACATAATTTCAGCTTTTTAAAAGAAAAAATTAAGCTGAAATTGAGGAGGTAGAAAATTTTGGAAAATTTGGAATTGATTATAAAGTAAGTAGGTGCATGTTTTTCAATTTATGGATCGATTTCAAAGGTAATGAAGGGGCTGAAACTCGAAAAAGATCGCCAAAAGTTGGAGGGCGATGTGCAGATGGATTTTTGAAAACTTTTTTTTCGAGGATTTTTATTTTTAAAAGATGCAATTATGCTTCAAACTTTTGATGACGCCGGGATGAAAATGATGATTTATGCAGATGAGTAGTGGGACTGTTTAGCATAGGATAGGCTTTTGCGATGACCAAACTTGCAAAAAACTATACGAAATTCCGTCTCGTTGATTTTTAGACATTTTGCCACAGTTTTTTTAACGTGAAAATTTTTTCAAATTTCCACTGACTTTTTAATGAACTTGGAAAATGTCAGAGATCACACCGATTTTCAGACATTTTATCAGGTTCTTTTAGATTTTCTGAGCTTGAAAAATTTTTCAGATTTCAAACGATTTTTGGACTTTGAAAATTTCCGAAATTTTGACTTTTTCGATTTTGAAAAATTTTGTGAGGTGCTCAGTTGAATTTTGAACTTGAAAAAATTTTGATTGTTTCAAAATTCAATTTTTAGACATTTTACGAGATATGATAACATTGTTTCCGACTCTTTGAACTAATAATTCCAAAAAATTGAGAAAAATGGACTGAAATTAGTCAAAAGTAAGGAGGCACACTGCCTAATGAATCTGAATTCAGTATTTGTTTATATTTTTATCACCCCTCCCCCTTAGGCAAAGTTTCCTCAAATTATTCCAGATTTTACGCATGCACCTAGCTACCCCTACTTTAGGGTGGAGCGGAAAACAAACATACCTCGGATTTTGACCAAACTCAAGGGGGTGGTTCATATCATTTTTTACCAAAATCGAAAGTTGGTCACCCTGCAATTGAAACGTTTCAATTTTTGCAATCAAAATAATTTTTTTGGATCAGTAGGAGCCATTTTGGCCTGGTTTTGGTACCCAGCGAAGGGTATTTCATTTTTAAAAAACATCCCGAGCGAGTTAATAGAAGGGTGGTAAAAAACCAAAAATCTAGATTTTTCACTAATTTGCAACTTTTTAACCCCCTGGTAGGGTAGGAAAAGTGGTATCCAATTTCAAGGTCAATGGTTTGGGGCGGTGTAGAAACTCAAATTGCAACTTTTTGGGAGTGTGCCCGAACCCAAAAGTGGCCAAAAACGCATTTTTTTCGAAAGTTACCCCACTTTGAGACCCCCTGGCTCCGCTCTACTTTGAGCTAGAGGTCTAAAATTTTCTATGGTTCATCCACAACTCCTTGAATTTGGTCAAAATTCGAGATATGTTTTTTTTCGCGCTCTACCCTAAATGTACCTAGCTATCTATTACATCACTTAAACGCCATTATTTTTTAAATTTCAAGTAATTCTGCCATAAATGAGAAGAGTGGGAGGGGTTGAGCTTTTCAAGGAAACGTGAGAAAAACTAGATCTACAGAAATTCTATTTATATTTGGTCCAATTTTTTCAAGCTCATCTGGTGCTTTTTCTCGGCAATAATCGCAAAACTTGGCAGAATTGTCAAGACTAGTATTCTCGAAAATGGGGAAAAAATTGAACATATTGATTTTCGCTAAATTGGGTAAAATCCAGAAAAAAACGAACCACTTTCGAATCAATGTTTTAACTAAGTATTTGGACTCGGTTCAAAAATGAAAATTATGTATACGAAACGTCAGAGCATATGCACATTAAAAAGAACACAATGAAATACAAACATACCAAGAATGGTTTTGTGGTAACGAGGGAAGGGGGAAAAGTCATAACATAGTTATAGTGTACCTGTTTTCGAAAGGGAATACATTTGCGTCATTCAGATATACAAATGGAATTTTTCGCTTTACGTAAAATAAATATTAAAATGGAAAATTGAAAGTTTGTTTTTCTTTAAATATTTCGCAAAGGCGAAACTTCGAATTTAATACGAAAGTATACATACTTATTTTGGTTTTGAAAATAATTTCACATTTCTTATTCAGGAGAACCTAAACTCGAAATGTATTTATTATTTTTTCGTTCGCCAAACTTCAACTGAAATTTCTATTGTAGATATTCTGCATATTATACTCGTAGAATTAACATTTCGCGAAGAATATCTTCTCTCTTCTTCGCCAAAATAATACGTTGCCTCGAGGAAATAATTTTCTTTTTACAAATACGATCGTGTGTGTGGAAAATTACACTTATAATTTCGGGCAAATAGTCGTATAAATTGTTCAAGCGAAAAAAAAAGATGGCATGGCATAGGAAAATAATGCTCATTCGTTCGAGCGTATCTAACCAATAATCAAAATTACTTCAACTTTTAAATCGCCCTGGAGTTTGTATTGATTTGGGGAAAAAATGTACCTAATTCACGATGTTCGTTCAATCGTACGCCTCTTTTGAATGTTCGATATTACATTTGGAGTGGAAAGTTTAAATCACATATTAAACAAATTTTTCCACGTCTGATCCAAATCTCAATCATCTATTACGATGAGTAAGATGAATTATAGAAATGACAGAACCATAAAAACTTCTGGATGATTTTTAAAATAAAAAAAGGTCAAAAACAGGTGACAAGTTGAAATAAATACTCGTAAGTAAGTATTTAAAAGAACCAATTAAGTCTGTAAACAAAATTTTAAACTACATTCAGAAAATAATGCAAAATTGAAAACCGTTGGAAAATTTTACATCCCTACATCTCCTTTCATTAATAGAAAAAGGGAGGACAGAAAAAATTGAAACATATCAACTTTCAAGAAGCACATTCAGAATATTCGACAATTTTACAAATAAAATGTCAACCTTACAAACCGAAGTATGTAGAAGGGACTCAAACTCTCGAGAAATACCAAATAATGAATTATTCTCGAAAAAAAAAGAAGTTGAAAACGAAATAAAACATGGAAATTTCCAACAAAACGAATCATAGCTATAGGGGACTCAAAATAATCTTACATTCAAAATGTACCTACACTTCTAATATTTATGAATGTAAATATTGGTGCCCACATATTCCAAATGGGGGAAGGGAGATCAGGGTGGAAAAAAGAAATTTTCAGGCTGACGTTCTGGAAAAATTAGAAGTTTGTCGATCTATTTTATGAGGAAGGGAGAAAATTTTTTTTCTTCGATTTAGGTATTCATACGAGAAATACTTTCAAAAAAAATTCTAAAAAATAAATTACGAATACGAGGGCGAAAACTTTAAAAAATTGCTACATTTATCCAAAAAATTAATCTCCTACGTTTTGTAAAGCATGTTCTCCTACAAAGCAAATGTAAAATGAAATCTATTTAGTTTTTTTTAGAGTAGGTAAAATTCCAGAAATTTTGCCTTTCCACGATGCTCTATCTGGATTTTTTTCATTTTTTCGTTCTGAATAATATCCTCATTAGTATAATGAAAAAAAATTCAAAGAACACATTTTTAAAATCACACGAAAAAAATTCAATTAATTATAACCCAATCTGAATTTTGCCCAATAAAAAGTCAAAAATTTACGACAACAGTAACATCCACGACTTTTCTATTACCTCGTAATTTTTTTTGTATATTCCATGATTTTTCCATAACTTTCATGATCCCTTTTCGAAATCTATGACTTTTCCATGACTTCCATGACCTGTAGACCCCTGCTTTCCAGAATATTCTCTAGTTATGACAATTTTTCCAAATTTCGAAAACTTTATTCAAAATGTTGTTAAAAACATTACCTACTCTATTTAAGATATTTTGTCAAGTTAAAGTATTTGATAAATCTCAATCGTTTGAAAAATATGCATAAAATGCCCATCAAGTTTTTCAAAACTTCAATAAATTTTTTCAATTTTTTAGAAAAATTTATTTATTGGTTTATCAATTTTTTTCAAAATTTTGCAGGGCTGTGATAACGTTATTATTTTTTAGGGTTTCCATTTCCTTTTCCAAACTTCTCATTTCGTTCTGATTTGGTTTCCGTTTTTCCCTTCAAAAAAGTCGGTTTCCACTCCTTTTTTCGTCGCCATTTACCGAAGTTTGCTTAAGATGCCAAAATTTGTAAACTACTACGCAATAATACTACGTTTATATCTTGAATCTGACGCATTTTTCAACATACGGTCATACCTCATAAGAACGCAGAAAACTGAGACAGAAAACACCTTTCAATTTTTTTTGAAAAAAGAAACATTATTCGATTTTTAGGTTTCCATTCCGTTTCCGTTTCCAGTTTGGATTTATTCGGTTTTTGTTCTGAAAACGTTTTCCACTTGCACTAATGTTGCGTTTTCGTTTTCAAGTCAAAAATATCGTTTCCGTTACGTTTCCGTTTTCACAGCCCTGAAATTCTGACAAGTTACCAATTTTTCAGGAAATATTTTCAGGGGGTGGAAAAGACGAGATGGACACCACATTATGACTTCATTTACTCCTTATAAAAATTAATTGAAAATTTTAAGCACCTACTATGAATCAAAAACAAAAGCCTTAGTTTCATTCATGAACCAATGAAAATCACTGATATGCAGTCAGATTTAGGAAACAGGAGAAATGAGCAAAAAAAGTTTTACTGAGCAAAGTGAATTAAAAAATTTTAATTTAATTTCATTGATTTGTTACCTAATTTCAGTGATTTTTCCAATGATGCAACTCTGACTGTACATCGATGATTTTTCACTGATTCAAAATGAGAGAAACTTTAAATATACTAACTTGATTTAATCTAAAGTTTGTAACAAAAGCAAAAAATTTGTTGGGAAATACAGAAAAGAAAAATATTACGATTATATAGGGTGGCCCACATAAAAAGTCGATGGTTTTAGAATTTGAAAAAAAAACTATGACAGCAAAAATCTCAATATTCACTTAAAGCAGAAGGAGAATTTGAAGTTCTACAATTTTGATTCTTAGAATTTTTTTCGCAAGACCCTTAGTTCGGTCCAAAAATTCATATTTATGGAAAATTTATCCCTTACAAAAGTCGATGGTTTTGAAAATGAAAAAAAAACCATAAACACTGATTTTCTGGCCAAATTAAGGGTCCTACGAAAAAAATTCTAAGAACCAAACTTGCAGAGCTTGAAATTCTCTTTCCGCCAACAGCGATTAGTTTTCATCTAGGAGGCTTAGTTTTCGAGATTTTCGAAGTCAACGTTTTTCCCCCATTTTCGAAACCATTGACTTTCAGTTTGGGCCATCTGCACATCATGAATTTGAAAATCAGGAGCTGGATAAAAGAATTGACGAATTCTTTAGATCTGAGATCTCAAAATGAATTTAATTCCGTTTCTCTCGTCCCTCATCGTCATAAAAGGATATACCACAACACCGATTATTTCTAAATGGAAAATCCTACTAAAACCTATGAACATGACATTGAAATATTCTATTTGCATGAAAACTTCCAAAGTATAAGTTCACACTCGGTCGACTAAACCTATAACTATGTAGTTATGTACCTACTAGGTTATTTATACTGAAAAAACCGCATAATGGGCGAGCAAAATTTCCTAACGTGTAATTTGGCGTATCAATATTACATGGCGAAAATTACTTCAAAACTGTCTAACCGTTGGGGCGGCGAAGGAAGCGAAAAAAAATCTATAAATTATAGTGTCGACTTAGGTAGAGTAGAGGCACACGTAAAAAAAAATAGGTGCAAGATAAGATCGATTAGCGAATACCAAAGCGCCTTTATAGACCTACACTTTGCAGGTTTCATCGAAAATACCAATAAGAATGTACGATCGGCGCAAAACAAGATACCATTGATCCTTCGCCTTGAAAGATTCGATAAAAATGATAACATATTTCAAATATAAAGGTAAAAAGAACGAGTAATTTTCATTACTGTAATCCGGTCTCGTTAGCCGGCCAATACACCTGTCAGGCGCTGTCACTAGACACCATGGGCTGAGGGTCTGGGATCACCACGTGGCGGTTATAGCGTTATTCATTGCCTAACACGAGTTATAATACATTCATATTCATTCTCTGACTCTGCGAAGCAGGTAAGTACATTCATATAAACGATCTAGTGGCTTTGACGTTGGCAGTAGCAAGATATACAACCAATTATACCAATGGTATGATTGGTTATAAAAATTTATACGGTGAATTTATAGCCCATACACACACGTGTATTTACTCAGGTATACCAGCGCTTGTATCGAGTACAAATAAAACATATTCTTACCAAATTAGCGGGAAATTGCTTCTTTCTGACGACTTTACGTAAAAATTGATCGGCTGTCTTGAACCAAGGTATGTTACAAACGTAATTCACGTGTTTGCCACCGATGAGCTTCTTCTTTTCGCGTATTTTCTTCATCTCGTTTATATACGTATTACGTATAATGCGTATTTTGCATTTAACATCGTTCGGATGTAGATCGCTCAAATTCATATTACGTACGATATCTTGAACGGCGGCGTCGCGAGCAGCTCTGCTTTTATAGTTTTCGTTGTTCACGTCCCATAAACACGTGTGCTTGGCATACTCCTGCACAAACTTGGTGGTAGTTGCGGCATCCCACTTTTTAATCATAATTGCAAACTGAAACCGAAAAACACCTCAAATTCATCAACGAAACGCACCGAAAACGCGAAACGAACGCGATAAAATCGCTATTCACAACTGTGTTAATTTCCAACTGCGTAACTATTCTCGTTCCGTAACTACTTGGCAACGTTAATACTTATGCAACGAAGTTCAGTTCTGCCAACTTGCTTTTCAAGGATTATTTCAACGGACGGTGTAAAAATAAAAAAAAAAACGCGTCGGTTACCTACGATTTTACGTCAATACCGAGCAACTCGAGCGTTGGCTTTTTTTCCTGCACGTTTTTGCATTGTTTATAAAAGTACAGATAGCGAGTTTCGTGTATAAACATTATGTTGGAATTTCCTCTTTCTTTTTGCTGAAAAGGAACTTAGAATGAGAGTTCGGAACGGGTGTTTGGATTGGTTTTATGGGCTCGTGGAAGGCAAGGATGAAGGAAAAGCATAAGATTCATTTCAAAAGTTTCGGTAAAATCCTTCTTTCTTTTCTAATTATCCACCACCCCATCTTGAAAATGCCCCTAGCAAGTCATCTACTGGTCAAATCAAAAAAATTCGTTTCTTAACACCTTATCTAAAACTTCACTCATTACCAAAATTCATTTTGGAACACTCCTCCCCCACCCTCAAAATGATAAAATAGTAGTCAAATGAAAAATCAAGTTTTCAGTGCATAAATTATTGAGGCAAAAGCAGTGATGGGCAGATCGCGAACTTTTAGGTCAGATAAGATAAAGATCAGATAAAAAAAA
>FIZU01013906.1:0-23204 GCA_900064475.1 Pseudococcus longispinus | reverse complement strand
AAGTTTTAAAATTTTTATAGATAATGCTGACTTTTAGACATTTTGTCAGACTTTATTTTGTCAGAGTTTTTTGAAATTGTAAAAAATTTAAATCAGCAAAAGCATACTTATCTTATGTTTTATGGTTTCATAGTAGTTTCGTGGGTATAGTATGGAAACGACAGTAACTTTTTTTTCAAAAAAATAAAAATGTTGAAAAATTGATTAGTTTTTGAAATGGTGGTGGTGGGGGGGGGGGGGGGGGGCGGGGGGGGGGGGGGGGGGTAACACTTGCCCTGAGTCCGTTTTGGCTCTCGACGGCTCTGCTTATAGGTACCTAGCTACCTACTCAAGTATAATTATTCATTCACATACAAATACCATATGTATTTTACTGTACCCGTATTTGCATCGTACGTTTATAGTAGGATAGGTACGTAGGTACTTTGTGAATCACTGAATCGTAATGCTTACTCATTTTCAGAGATTCTATAAAAGGAAACATGGAAGTTTCAACGAAAAACTTGATGGTTTATCCGGATCAATGTTCAAGTGACGAATGCTCAAATTGTTTTTCATCCCATTGCCAATTATGTTTAAAGTGTTTGAGTGAAGAAGCCATAGATTATCTAAAAGCGTCGTACATAGAACACAATAATCGTCAAGATTGTCGACGAATATTTCCACCAAGAAATGTAAGCCTTGCTCTCAACAAAATAGACGAATTGGAAAGTTTATGCCAAAAACCTATGCTCAAATTTAATGATGAATTCGCGCATAAGTTTTCTCTTTTGCACATCCATAAATTAAAGCGCAGAAATCAGAAAATATACAATACAGGGTGTAGGATAGGTAAATGAACCGATACCTACCGGTGAAAAATCAATTTATATTCATTCAAAAAAAGTTTTCATTAGGTATTTTTGATTCGTTACAAAATTTTAATCGTACCTAATTGATGGTATTTGCATTGCAAAACGTTTCAAAAATGAAAACAAACAAAAACGCTATTTTGTAGATTTTTTGATTTTGATAAAAAACGGAAACTGAGATAGGCTAAAATTATGATAAACAAACAAAAATCAATTTTTTTTGTTGTTATGCCTACGGTGTTATAATTTGTGAAATCCTGATTTTATGATCAACAAATACTTTTAGGGCAGACTTGATCCAGAAAATGGACAGAAATTTGTTGTATCGAGTAATTTTGAGTACTTTAAATTCAATTTTTTGAAGTTTTAAATCTTTGAAATACCTAAATGGATAATTAAAAAATTGATTTTGCATTGTTCATTACTCGGTCTCGATCGAAGCGGGAAAAACAAACGAAAACAAAATAATACAAAAAATGGAAATAATGAAAAAAACGTACTTAACAAAGCGCCCTGTTTTGCTTTTTAGAAAAAACGAAAACAAAAAACGATATACTTATTAGTCGGACGTGAATAATTTATTGATTTTTTTTTTCATCAGTGCCGCTTTTCCAATGATTACCAAGCCCTTTCACCATTCTTTATTCAACTTCACTTATTCAACTGTGTAATTTTATTACCTATATCTACAGATCCATTTGCTGCCCTTAAATGAGACGCTGAATTATTCTCCCGATAACAAATTGCTATGGAACTGGTTTAGAGGAAAATGTCTGATGGATGAAAAATGGTGCTGAAGAGAAATAATAACAGAAGAATAGTGACTCGGCAAAAACTGCATTCAATTAAATTTTATGCCTCACCTATATAAAGGTACATCAGTAACCCTAGCCCAGTAACAAGTTATTTAAAATATGTATTAGCCAATTAAAAAAAGGAATATACGTATTTTTCATAAAAATGTGTTCATTCCGATTGCATGTAATTGTCTAGGTACGTGGCTGTACGCACAATGCGAATTACGAATTTGAATATATGTACAATGTTACCTTCATTTTCACTGTAGGTACTGTACTTATTGTATTACTGTTTAGACTGGATCCCTTACAGTCCTGATAGATACCCACCTAGCACCCAGGGTTGGTTGAACAGAACAGAACAATAACATTAATGACCAAATTCGTAAACTATTTACTAAAATAGGTACCTATTATACTTATTACTTGATTTGGGTAAGTAGTGAATTTCTTTTCAATTTCCCCAATGATTCGATGAAAATTTCACCTTCTAAAAATATGAAATCAATACTTCAGGGTCTAATCTTTCAATTCAAATAATTTTACTTTCGTCGATTTCTGTTCACCCTAAAAAATTTCTTCAAAATTCACTACCTACTTACCTAAGTAAGTAATAATACCTATGTATTGTTTATGAATTCAACCCATAATCTCATTGAATCCTCTCGACCAGAATGTTTTATTACAGCGAAGACGAATATTGATTTTTCAGATACCATCTCAACTATAGTTATGCTTATCACTTGACCCCCCCCCCCCCCCCCCCCCCCCCCTATGCATAGCGGACGGCGTACGCACTACGCAGCGTATCCGAAAAATAATAAAATCGATACGAAAAATTGTTTGTAAAATCATATCGAAGGTATCAATTTAATATTTGACTCCGGGCGAAAACACAAACCAAAGACAATTGGAATTAACGCATCCACCGGACGTTGAAGTCGACAAAAACAGGTTACCTACTGTGGGCCATATTCAACAAATCAATCCGAAATTTCTGCACAGTGTACCTACGTTTGATTCAGAACAGATTCATTTTCAAATAAGGTATTTTAGCGGCACTATTCGTAGTAGGATTAACCCTGGAATGCTGCACTATGTGTATATTTTGAGAAAAAAAATATGAATGGGTTGGTCTATACCAGTTTCTATACGTAATTTGGCGAGATATTTACAAAAAAGCGCATTTGGAAACGATTGAAAATGAACAATGAATATGGTTGCATAATTCGAATTTTAAGGGGCAGCAATTTCAAAAAAGTTCTCAAAAAAAATATTTCAAGTGCGGATCTAGGTACGTCCAGCGCACCATAACGGGGGGTATGCCGGTCCGCCATTTTCTTCCTTTAGGAAAAATGCGAATTTTCATGTTTTGAAGGGATTTTGGTGGTTTTTAATGCATTTTCGATCACACAATCGTCCAAAAACAATTTATTTTCATACGAGTAGTTCCAAAAGTTGATAATTAGGTATTTGAATATTCGTCAACTTTTGGAACTACCTACTCGTATGAAAATAAATTGTGTTTTGACGATTTGGTGATCAAAAATGCATGAAAACCCACCAAAATCCCTTCAAAACATGAAAATTCGCATTTTTCCTAAAGGATGAAAATGGCGGACCGGCATACTATCTGTTATAGTGCCCTAGTACACCTGATGACAAACAAAAAACGTCTTCCGAGTTCCGACAAAGTTGCCCATCTTCAAAATTGAAGGAGCAATGTACCAAAGAAAAATCGTATTTCAAAAAATCGGCAAAATAACCTCAAAAGTGGTGGTGGTAGCCACTAGCCAGGGACGGCGAGAGCGGAGCAAGGCCCGGTACAATTGTTTTACGGGCCCCCTTTTTTAAAACTCAGTTCCAACTAGTGCCTTAATTCCAACTCCGGATTAAGGGTTCTAGTTACCAAATTTTTTTAAAAATTAGAATAAATATAAAGTTGCCCTAGAGCCCTACGCCTACCTACCTGCCTAGTGCCAGAGCAGGCCAGAGCGGCGCTCTGTTGGTTTCGCAGTTTCACTCACTTCCGCCAGAAAGCGCAGCAATACAATTACATACATCTACAGTTTTTTTACACACACACGTCCATGCACAATTACTATTACACATTGATAATTAATAGATGATATCGTTGAAAAAATTCCAACCATAAGTAAAAACTACAACGTAGAAATTTAAGAATTTGAAATTTATTTCTCATTCGTGTGTTCTGGTTTTGCAAAAGTTATCGTGTTATTGTTTTCTTAATTACGATGAAAAACATTCGGCGTATTACATGTTTTTTATGATTATCATACTATGTAAATACTAAATATTGAGATCTTCGTCAACCTTTCTTATCGTTGTGAAATTAAATCGGAAGATGACTGGCCTTTATGCACCCTCCGCTGATATAGAACTTGACGCTAAAGCACAATGGAATCATCGTTTGGATAGTTTGAATTTATTAGTGTATACTTTATTGTTGACTCTTACGGTACTTACAATATGGATGTTTAAGCATAGAAGATTGAGGTTTTTGCATGAAAGTGGACTCAGTGTTATTTATGGTAAGACCGTATGTCTAAGTACTACGCATCGCATTTGTGTACTCGAACTACTACATTTCAATTTTGAACACTGCAATGGTATTTCTCGATACAGCGAGCTAAATAATTACTCGTATTTCGTTCTTATTGGAAGTTTTGATGTTGACGATTCTTCATTTTCAGGTCTTATAGTCGGCGCAATAATAAGGTACACAGTTGTCAACACTCCTATAACTCACCTTCAAGTACATCCTGCGGATAATTCATCGAGAAATCTTACTCTTCCACCTGACGATCTTTGGCTTGGATTCTCGTACAAAGGAGAGAATAAAACGTATAGCTATAAATTCCACGGCGAGGTGACTGCCGACAAAAACGACGTTATTGATTTAAAGGTACCAGTATTCCGATCTTTAAATTTAATCGTAATTATCAACGACAGTCGGATTCGTAATCCTTGAAAATCACGAGACATAGCGACGCGTGACCAAACTTAATTCGTGGTAAAATTAGTAGCTAAAAATTGTTCGAGTAGTAATTGATTGCTGTTTCTTTTCAGGCTACTTTCGATCCTGAAATTTTTTTCAATATTATTCTGCCACCAATTATATTCCACGCTGGATATTCGTTGAAAAAAGTGAGTTTGAGTTAGTACATGAGTCATCCGACGCCATGTTACTACGTCCGTTCTGTTTTATAATGTTAATTAACGAAGCTTTCTGACGTCATATTTGCGATTTATGTATCCTCGGTAAAAATTTGGTTTTAAGAAGGTTTTTTTTTCGAATGACGCTTAATGTATTCATTGGATTCCATACTCGAGTACGTACAAACGTAACTATTGTTCTAAAAACATCGAGTGATGAAGTTTATCCAAATCCAAAATCATTCTCATCGACGAATCGTGGAACAGTGTTTCTTTATTATTTTATTTTTTTTGGAAGGCCCGCCAGTCCTAACGACTGAGTGGCGGGAGTTTATCGTTGCATATTCGAACATCTTAATGATAATTTTACCAGAATATTACCTACCTACTCGTACGTAACCCTGAAATAGTTGTTATTTGCTCGGATGCAAATGTAAACAAAACTTGAAAAACACTCGAATACCGTCTCGAACGTGTCGTATTATTGTGTTGTACATCATCAGTCGCAAAGTGAACGATGATTTTTGAAAAATTAATTCAGCGCAACGGATTCAATTGAAATTAGGCGTAACCGACTTTATATGCTTTTCAACATCAGCCTTTCTTTCAGAAGTAGGTAGCGTCAGTTACGCCCTTTAAATTGTACCCGATGGCGACGCACCGATTACACTGATGACAGAACTCGTTCTTCAAAAATCACCACCCTGCATAACGTTTTTTTTTTTTTTCTTTGACAGAAATACTTTTTCAAAAATTTTGGAGCTATATTGACTTACGCGTTATTGGGTACGGCGATATCTTCGTTTGTTGTTGGGTACGTACAAATATATTTTAAAAATATTCGACGCTAAATTCGATGATTATGGTAGGCGTAGTACGTAATGCCAGTCGCACGGTGCTTTACCGCTGCAATCTGAATTTGGTTACTGCGCTACTGAGCGGATGATATACCCGTTTTGACTAATCTTGTGGCAATGACACGATTGCCATTGCAAGATGCCACCCCTTTAACATATGGGAAATAACGAGGCTTTGAGATTTCTACGCATTGAAGTAAATTTTGACGAGCACTATCGACATTTTTTTTTATTGCGGACTAACCGAATTGTATTGTATCCGTATGTTCTCATTTTAGTTTTTCGATAAATTTATTAATGCAATGTTGCGGGTTTATTTAGAAAAAAGGATTTAGTAGTTTTCAACTTATGTAAAAACTTGAAACCGGAACGTAAACGCTACAGCGATACAATTTTAATTTTGAACTCGTACGCATTCTTTACAGATTCAGTTTATATTTTTGCGTGCAACTAATGCCTCATTTGAAAGGCAAAATTCAGTTCCTAGACAGTTTATTCTTTGGAGCTTTGATCTCGCCCACCGATCCTTTGACGATTTTAGCCATTTTTAATGATCTTCGAGTTGACGTTAATCTATATTCGTTGGTATTTGGCGAAAGCGTATTGAACGATGCTGTTGCGTTGGTACTATCTGGGTAAGTACTCGCCGATTCGGCATCGCGTGTTTTATCGCTTAGCAAGGCGCATTAGGTGCATATTTTTAAGCATAGTGCGGGTGACCTATAAACGGTGCAAAATTACGACCAAAATGATAGAGACACTACGAATTACGCGATAGCATCGTTGCGGATATTTAGTCATCTTTGGCGACGAATAAACCTAAAAAGTTATTTTCAAAAGTAAATTTTACGGTTAAAAGGAGCGCATTTTCGGATTACAAAATTTGTCAGCAGGTAAGGCGAAGAAGAGGTGCTTTTCCATAATTTTAGAATGTAAAGAATAGGCGCCGTATTCTATTTTTTAATTTTCTTAGAATCGATTTCGTTTCGAGTTGTGCGGAGTGAATGATTTGCGAAACCTAATAAAACGAAATTTTGTGTTGCCTTTTAGATCGATCCAGAATTACAGTCGACGTACACCTCGTTTCGATTACGGTACTTTGTTGTTAGCATTCCAAGACTTCGTAAGCATATTCTTTTTATCGTTAGCAACCGGAGCGATATTAGGATGTATTACAGCATTGATATCCTTTTCCGAAACAGTTAATTATAATTTCCGATACGTCTCGTTTTGAATTAGACTTGCTTTTCTCCAAGTTCACGAATGAGAACCAACTAAAAATTACACTTTAGTTTGCATTTTGCGTACCTAGTTTGTATCTATAGGCTATATACGAAAATTATTCAATCGAGCCGTTTTCTTTAACGCGTATGTTTAAATGACGAAATTTACTCGCTTGAGAGATTTTCCATTATTGGAGTCGGCGTTGTTCGTGTTGATGTCGTATAGTTCATTTTTAATCGCTGAAGTGGCCGACTTGACGGGTGAGTTTAACGAATTTTCGTGATTCCAACTTCCTTTCGATAGATAAGGTCGGAATATTTCTGCCGGTCCCCTTTCCTTTTCTCCCTCTTAATTTTTTCCCCTTTATAACGCGGTAAAAATTTCAAGCGGCCAACAAGTGAGTGTCTCCTTCGTCTCTGTTTCCTTTTTTTTCCTCTCATTCTACGT
The DNA here is from genome assembly GCA_900064475.1 of Pseudococcus longispinus. Taxonomy (NCBI): domain Eukaryota; kingdom Metazoa; phylum Arthropoda; class Insecta; order Hemiptera; family Pseudococcidae; genus Pseudococcus; species Pseudococcus longispinus. The sequence goes on along the minus strand of FIZU01013906.1, from coordinate 15,851 downwards.
TTTTAGGTACTGAAAAAACAGACTTATCGTCATCGATTTCATCTCGATGTACTTACTTCATTTTTAATATTATTACTCAATTTGCACGTTCGGCTACTATTTTTCACAATAACCTACTTACTTACATTTTTATCTTTGTCCAGGTGTCGTGGCAGTGTTATTTTGTGGTATTTGCCAAGCTCATTATACGTACAATAATCTGAGTCTTGATTCGCGACGAAGAACCAAACGATTTTTCGAATTACTGAATTTCTTGGCGGAAAGCTTTATTTTTTCATACATCGGTGTCTCAATGTTCACGTTTCCTAAGCACCAGTTTGACATTGGTTTCATACTATGCGGTTTTGTATCCTTAATTGTTTACATACACGACGCGTGTACCATACGTTAACGAATTGATCGAGTATTTTTACTTACAACATAGGTACCTTACCTAGCCTAATGAAATATATAAATGCGCGTAGTTCCGAATTACTCGAGGAAGGGCAAAAGTCACTTGTCCCGTTGTCCGATTTGTATATTGAAAAAAAAATTGAATTCCCCTAAAACGTCTGTATCAAAATTGTGCATATGTTCGATGCGATGTCCCGAACTTCTTTCTAACGTTTAATAACGTGAAAGGAGGTGCGATTCAGGAGCACAGAACAAGTGAAAAACGATAGCGACAATAGTGACCTTTACCCCTTCGAGGACAAGGCCTTCTTTGTTGTACTCGTATGTAGTTATCTAGAATACGCGCGGTTTCCTTAACACACGTTTACAGCTTTGTGCGGCTCTAGGTAGGGCGGCAAATATTTATCCATTATCATTCGTATTGAATTTGGGAAGAAAACCAAAAATTCCGTCAAATTTCCAACATATGTTATTTTTTGCCGGTAAGTATGTTTCGCTTTACGTATGTACGAGTCGAGTATGAATGATTCGATGCCAGCTAACTGTAATTGAAATGGTAACTCGCATGTTACAGGTATCAGAGGAGCCATGTCTTTCGCATTGGCGATTCGTAACACAGTTTCAGATGCCAGGCAGAAGATGCTAACTACCACCTCGCTAATCGTCATTGCAACCGTAATTATTCAAGGAGGTGCGGCGTTACCACTTTTAAACTGGTTTAAAATACCGTAAGTTTTAAATTAGCGCGAATCGTGTCTTGCAAATTGATACGAAATCCAACTTTCGAATGGTATTTTCATGTTTTTGATTTTACAGAACTGGAGTAGATGAAGAAATCGAAGCTTTACCCGAACCAAAAAATCGCCGTGTAAGTTGATCGTTTAGTGGGTAGCTAGCGTTTAAATTCTATCGGAAAAGGAGGTCGATTTCAAATTGAAATTTTCACGTTGCAGGAAGAATCGCCCATTCATTCGCAAAACAACAACGAAAAATCATTCTTGGCGAGAATTTGGAGTAATTTCGATGTACATTACATGAAGCCATTGTTAACCCAGTCGAGCCCGACGTTGATCGATACGTTACCGTCGTGTTTGGGTCCAGTGGCCCGACTCCTTACCACCACGGAACAGCTTACGCAGGTAATTTCTAATTTGCGAATTTCATCGAGCTAAACCTACCTTGGCGGTATTTGCGCGTATGCGTACCATTATTCGATTTATGTACCTATCCGACGATAATCGATTCGTCCGGGTGTTTCTGTGTGCGCAGAGTTATGGCGATAGATCGCGTTCCAATTCAGAATATGGAACGACAATCGAGCCGTCAGTCAGTCGACATTCGTTGCAATCTGATAACACGGTAAGTAGTTGAGTACCTAAGGGACGCCGACGCTACAATTTTCACTCTAATTCGTAATGTAACGTAACTTGAAAACCTGCTACGTTGTCGTTGCTTTCGTCTATCGAGGTCTGCGCTCGCTAAATGGCGATAATAGGTAGGCTGGTAGAAGCGTATGTTCGAGTGTAAAAACGTAGACTGTAAGTCGTCGGAATAAACGAGTTATAGACGTGCCAAGTGCTAACTGCCGAAGAATCTGTCAGTTGCGCACGTGAACAACCATCATCTTGGTTGGAAGCGAGAGCTTTTTTTAAATGTTTGAATTTCAAAATCGGTTTCTTTCGGTTGTCGGTATAAATGTTAGATTAAATGTTGTCGCTTTCTTTCAGGAAGAAAGAGAAGGCCTACGAACGAGTGTAGAATCGAGTAATTTTATATGAGTAAGTTTCAATTGGTCGTATTTTCCGGTTAAGTTGAAACGACTCGGTTGCATTTCCATACCATTATGTACTTAGGTACCTATTTACTCGACCATTTGTTTTCAGGGTATCTCATCTTTTGAACGAGTGCAATACGGAACCGGTTGTTCTTAAAATTGTACTTACGTTAGTTTACGAATGCTAGTCATTGATGAAGTTGCTCCTTGTGATTTTAGCGATTGTGATAAACATACCTATATTATTGTTATTACTTATTACTCATTTTTAATTGATAAGTTTTTAAAAAGTATTTCGCTTCGACGTCATCTTTTTCTTTTCCGCAATTAATGTACTACCTAAGTACCTACCTACGTATTATTTTTGGTTAGTGTCTTCATTTTTTGCAGTTGATCGTTTCCGTCGAAGAAACGAAAAAAATAATTTTGTAACCTTGTAAACAATATTACGCTGATTTCTATCCTTATCGCCTGCGTAGACTTCATTTTTCGTGCTTGTGATTTAACGTCGAGTTTTTATGGCGCAGTTGCAGTTTGAATGTTGAATTTAGGCTAATCATTTTCATCCGAGAAATCAAATTGAATGAAAATTTCGCAAATTATAATATATTTACGAGTTAATTTTTAATTTATAAAAAAATTAATAAGTATATCAAATATAATGTTGCTCGTTTCGAGTGTTATTCACTCTATCTTTCATTTCTTTGGTTACCTTGAACATCGGCCCGTGTCCTGGAACTACGTAATCGACCATTTGTAATATTTTATTGCGATTCATTTCCTGCAGTTTCGGCGCCTCGCTACAAGCGTCGACCATCCAAATCGATTCGTCAACCAAGTCTTCTTCTTTTTCAAAAAGATCACCTTGAGAAAAATGAATTAGTAGAACGTTACCAGAGTATCGTACGTCCTCAAATTATTTCAAATGTTACGTTACCTGTAAGCGCTACTAGGCCCAAGTTATCGGTCTGCAGTAACACTGTTACGTCTGTTAAGGTATGACCTGGAGTCGCTATTATTTTGACGAATTCGTCAACTACTAATTCCTCACCTGTACATTACATACGTCGAAGTAATCGAGTCGAGTATTTTAAAATGGAAATGAATCTCGTAATTACCGTATAAGAAAGAATGGTCCAAGTATTTATGCTCGAAAGAGACACTAAAACCAACTACATGCTTGGCTTTCAAAAATAAATTATTATTTCCAACGTGGTCGGAGTGTCCGTGTGTACTGACTAGTAATTTTATATCATCGGGATCTACGTTGTGTTTCTTTAAGCCTTCAAATAAAGCGTTGTAGCGATATTAAATAACAACCGAATAACTGGTACGTACGTACGTAATGTATTCAAAAATTGAATTATACCTTTCACAAGAATATCTTTATCCCACGGAGTCATAGTGTCAATAATTATATTAGTAGGGCCAGTTATAAGGGAACATGTGCAATTGGCATCCATACCGGTTGAATCTCCTCTGGAGTATCCTTCGTGAAGAATATGCAACGTGTACGGAGAAGCCATCGAAGCTGAAATTGAAATTTAATTAAATACGAGCGATAAAAATGAATCGTAGTAGGTTCAAATAATGGAAATAGTTAACTGCGACTTGCGAACAAGTTTTTTAACAACTTCAACCCAATATATGTTCATTCCTACATAACCCATTCGCAGTCAGCAACTAGAGAATCATCCTTATAGACCTGATGGACCTTACTTCACTTTCACATTACTCGCTTTACTCAACTCATCGAATCTCACCCGAGTAAATTTTGACGTAAAAATATGTACTATCATTCCAGTAGTTCAACAGCCCAAGTAATTTTATCTGGTATGATGTCGTACAATACAAAGAATATAATCTACTCGCTTACACTTCACAGATCGGATGGAAAATTGATTGGGAAAGTCTATCTATTTCCTATTGTTGTCCTATTCCACGAAAATTGCAACAATTTTTGTAGTAGCCTTTCAAACTTGAAACACAACACTAGGAGGCCGGAATCGAAATTTTGAATTTTCTGAAACAATCGATTATCTTCCACGATTTCTTTCTTGCGGCATATGAAATCTAGTATCGTTTGAAAATTTGCGAAAAATATTCTCAAACCACTACTCTGGAAATTCATATAGAACAAAAATTCAAAAATAAACAACTTGAAAATATAGAACGAGGATTCCGTATTCACCGAATTATCATCACTAATAAAAACAAAAACAACCACGTGGTCACGTGAACCAAGCGTGAACCAATCCCGCTAGTTCCTATAGTGCACATGGTCTTTAGCCTAGCGCCAGTGATGGAAAACTGGAACTGAAACTTAAGTCTTATTTATAAATTATAATCACCGCGGAATTCTTACGGAATGGTCACGTGACCTACTCTCGACCAATAGTATGGTATGATAAATTTCTACGAAAATATTGATTCGAATCGATATTTCCGCGGAAATTTTATCGTAAGAGGCTTAAAACTGAAAACTGGAAAAAACTGAAACTAGAACTGAAACTGAAACTAAAAACTGTACTGTGACTAATTACTTTTGAGAACCGAGGTAGAAACCAAAACCATGACCAATTATTACGGCTTAACAGCTTTCACCTTTGAAAGCATTTCCATTTCCGATTCTGTTTCTGTTATTTTTGAAAATATTGTCTCGTGTGCTTTTTATATGTAAATTTAAATTATTTGTCAGTTGTCATAATTGCCGCCTTATCGTATCCGGTGAAGGGAAAAAAAGGTGGTAACCCAAACCCATACTTATGACGAGTAATATAACACACGAGAGAAACCGTACGTATCGCTGCTCATTTTATTCTGTAATAGACTAAAGCGTATTATTTTTGCATAAATTACCGTTAAATTTTGGGTGACATTCGCAAAATTTAGGGAAATTGAGTAATTATCATTCAGCCGTGAAAAAAACGCAATTATCCGTTTTTTATGGTTTCAGTTTCTGCTTCCATTCTGTTCTCGGAAGCCTTTATTTTGTTTCTGTTTCTATTCCGTTCTTTATGTACATTAGCGTAGCGTTTCTATTTTCATTCCATTCCCAAAGTTGAAAAATACCGTTTCTGTAACGTTTCCGCCTTCGTTTCCGATTCTGATTCTAAAGTCCCGGTTGAAACTGAAAAATTGAAAATATAATTCTTTTTATTTTTCCAGGGTCCAACCTATCCCATTTACTGCAGTTGGTGCAGTTTGTGTTTCATCGCGCTGAAAAGTAATACCGTTAATTTTTTCACAAAAATGAAATCAAAAATCACGAAAATGAGTTTCGAATTGATTTTTGAAGCCAAGTTGCCAACAAAAAACACGACGTTACAAAACTAGCTTCAAACGATACGAATTTATTCGGATGGAACCGTAATATTACTTAAAACATGTCGATTATACATCCTGAGTTTGGGCAACTTGGATGGTTGGTGCTGATCATGACCAAAGGGGAGGGGGTGGGAACGAGAACATTGCTAGAACAGAAGAGCACTACAGTACATACATACATACATACGTACGTACACAAATACCGATACAATATACAAATTACTAGCTCATTACGCATCACTACACCATTACTACCAAGACGCAAGAGCTAGGAGAGAGGAGCGCGGAGACGTGACATGATATACAAGATTGCAACCTTATCCCCACCATCATACGTCACTGGAATTTCATTCGTCGATCTAGTGGCGTGATTCTATAATTGAAAACATGATGCATCTGCCGAAGCCACGCGAATAGTCAGTTACCGCTTGGACAGTGTTGGTGTTGTGTTGTTCGATTGTCGGTTACGTTAATTCGACGAGTTTTCGACGTCGTTAAAGTAGAGCAGCTACTTGAATTTTTTTCCTAAAATTTAGGTGGAATGTTGACTCACGATTCAATTTCTAATAAGTGCTGTGATAATTTAATGGAAATGGAGTCATCGTATAGAGCGAAGTAATTTGATCAGCTTTTTCATTTTATCGTTTAAATTTGCCGGTTATCGCTTACTTAATTTTAGCCGAGATTCTCGGTAGTATTATTCATATTCGTACGTGTGCGAGTGTCGATTAAAGTGCCAGTGCCATTTGTGATTTGGAATCGTTAATTATTACGTCCTGACATTTCATCCGATGGTTCGTAGCAGCAGGTAAATTCGATTAACGGAAGAACGGCGTGTGGGTGCTAAACACGATTAGATTTTGCGATAGGCTGGCGCGATCGAATACGTTTTGCTCGTCAGTTTATGGTCGAAATTTTTAATTAGATCGTATTCGGTATTTAGTAGGCGAAGGTGCGACAAATTATGATTTTGATTATTCCAATACTCGAGCAATCCTGCGCGGTACGGTACGGTACGGTACCATGTTTCATCATCTTACAACATGGAAACAACGTAACGTCGTAACGTAGCGTCAAGTTCACGCGGTAACGTAACTGTGCATTTTATTTCGCAGACGTATCGTAATTCGTAGTTTACGCGCCATTTGTCGCTTTCCAGTTTCCTCGTAAAGAAATAGCTAGGCGAATTTTTTCCCAAGTAAATTATCGTTAGCGCTCTACGAACTACGATATATCTATCTAATACGCGTCTTTCGTCTCCGTGTAATAACTCTAGTTGAATTATCATTTCATTTTGTAATCCCGCACCAGGAATCATTTTTTTCGCCGATAATAATTACTCGTACGTATAATTAGACTACCTAATACAATTCTCAAACTCGCGAGCAAATATTTCCGATTGACATCGATCCTATTTACCTAGGTGTCGATTTGCATTTATAAAGACGAATCAAAAATGTATTATTCAAAGTACTACCATTGTATGTTAATCGAGTATTTTCACACGTTCGTTTAAAATTTACGAATTGATTACTTTCGCGTTATATCGATTGAAAATTTATTTCGTATCGTCGACTATCGTTCTGGCGGTATTCCCGTATTCCCGAATGAATTTCAAAAAATTCTGATTCGCATTTCACGAGCCGCGTAACCCCAATTACTCGTACTTGCGAGTTTTGCCGGTTTGGGTACTCGACTAGACGACTACTCGTCACCAAGTATAATTTTATTTGCCAGTTTTTTTTTAATTTCGCCAACATTTTAATAGTTACGTTATATTTAAAAGAAAAAAACCATCAACTTCTCGAGCATTCAGTTCGTTTAGTTTGCCCCGAGTACGTCATCATTTCGCGATAACGCAACTTAATTTCCGCGATGACGTCGAATTGTAAATGCTCTATACGGTATAGTTACATTACATGCGTAGGCGTTAAGGGCCGATTCCGCATACTTTTTTATTTTCTCTCATTAGCGAATAGGTATATACTCGTACGAGTACGAGTACATAGTCACTTATACTGTGTAATGTCTCCAGATACTCGTAGTATAGCCGCGTTGGACTAAAAAGCAAAAAATTCATCTTAAATCGCCATTCGCCTTATTGGTCGGGCGAAGATACAAAAAGTGTGTCGTGTCCATGTAATACCGTATCTACTCGTAGGTCTACCGTCTACGCCAGCTTATAAACAAATGGTTTGTCCGTATTGTCACATAGCCGTAGGCGAAGCGCAAGCCCAAGTCGGAGGCACCGAGTCAAAATTTCGAATCTACCGCAAATTGTGAATTAAATTTTTGCAACAATTTCGCCTAGTGAATTTCTCGCCGACTGCGGAGTGTACCAAAACCAAAACCAAAACCAAAGCCATATGTAGCGTACCAGGTACCTATAATAGAAATTCAAAACAATAACGTATTTGTAGTAATCCAAGTACCCAAGTGTTGGATCGTGGTTCGGTCAACGGCTTACCTACGAGTACTCGTACTCGTGTATTTATAAGAGAACGTTTCCAGTTCTCTCTTTCTATACTTTAAATCGAAAAGGAGGTTCTGTAAAAATTCCGATTGCACCAATTACGATTCGAGCGAAGCGCGAATTTGAAGAAAAAAAAACCGAATTGGCACACGTAACACGTAGACGTACGTATAGGTAATATGTGTCGACTGAAACGTACTCGTGTCTCGTACTTACTCGTATTTATGAAAATATACTCGACCTCGAATTACGTAGCCGTACATCGTGAAAAAAATTAAAAACAAAACAAATTCGAAGAAACGTTAATAAAACAGACACGTAGCGACTGCACGCATTAATTGGAATTCATTAACCTCGCGGTAATAATTTACCCGAGTCCCGATCGCTTGTACCTACTCGCTACTCGTACGAGTCGGTTACGCTTCTCAAAGCCAACACAAAATTTCAATAACGTTGTTTCGTGAGAAATTTTTTAAATAATTTTCAAATTCAATTAGCCCGCCTACTGCTCAAAAAATACCGAATAACGAATCGTTTGGTTATAAGTACGTAATTTTACGTAGGTAGCTAGCTATAGACTATCTACATTATACGCGAGTATCGTGTAGACTGTAGACGAAATGACTTTAAAGGACTAATTAATTTCTACGTTTGTACGAATATCATTTTTAAAAAGAAAATTAGCTATACCCGTATCCAACCATTACCCATTACCCATTACCCATTACCCATTACCCATTACACGTTGGAAGTAGAAAAATGCAAAACACAACCTACTACAATATAGTGTATACTGTATAATGAACGTACTGTATGTGTGCGAATGTGTTGTAGAATTTTTCTTTTAATTATTTGACGATATTTTTACGGATTCGCAGTGGTTGAGATGCATGCGTCTCGACGATGATCCGCCTTTTGTTGTACTCGTAAAATGTTACGACTACGAGTGTGTGCGGCTTCCAATTGACGAGCGAAAAATATTATCGAGTAGCAGTAGGCAGAATGCCGAGTAATACCGCGTGATAATATCGAGCTTGTTCAGCTTGTTTCGAATTTGAAAGTACGGTAACGTTTCCTGCGTTTCCACAATCACTGGCGGTGGCTCGTCCTCGTCGAAATAGTACGCGTACGCGTACGCGTATGCCAAGTGCGAAAGCGATTACCGATTAGCGAACCACGTTACAAATATGTTTCAAAGCTGCAATTGCGAGTTGCTAACTCGACCAACCAGTGATTGCGACTTGCGAGCTTGCGACTAGGCCTACATCTTGCCTATAATACGCGCTACACCGACGTCGACGTATACCTATGTAGTATTATGTACTGCTACCGCCGTGCCGTGCCGTCCGCCATCGATAACCATTAGTCCATAACCGTAAGCTGGACGCGACGCGACGCTATAGAAGAGACGACAGACGTACCTACTCGCACGTTTGTTGATGAAATCAGAAATGATGACCTTGTTTCCGTTTCCGTCGTCGGCGTCGTTTACATTCTTTTCCTCCGGCTCCGGAGATGACCTACTATCGGCACGGGGATAGGTTGATAGGGTTGTCTTCACCGTTGCCAAGCCAAGGTATCTGCGATCTGCGATCTGCGACCTGCGACTACTAGAGTACTACCTATTACCTGTTACTTGATAATGGCGAGCGAAATTTCACCATCCTTTGTATCGTATTTCGTATTCGAATCGTCGCTCAATAGCGAAGTGGGGTGCGAGTATAGAGGATGGAATTTGGTCCGAGGATCGCAATTCGCATTTATACGTCGCGTCGTACCTACGGCTACATCAGCTACGTAATACGTTCAATTTTAATTTCCCAATACCTACCCGCGGCCACGACCACGTCCGCTGCGCTCGCAAAATTCGCGCTTTTCTTTTTGACTTGTTTGACAGTTTTGCAGTTTGGAGCCGGCTTATCGAATATCGATGATACGAATACGGATAGCTCGATAAGTCGATACTACCGCTTGTTGCGCGTACATTTCGCATACGGCGGTCGGCCACATATCTGCATATCTGATTAGTGATTAGTCGTGGGTGCGACTTGATCGCGCGACAGGAATAGGCACTTTCGCGACAGAAAATGTTTTCAAGGCAAAAAAAGTCCTATTCGCGACGAGAAAAAGACTCGACAGACGCAAAAATATGTTCAACGACGATAGTATTTATTCGCGACATTCGATTAAAAATGCGCGACAAATTGCGTCAGTCAAAAAAATTATTTATACGCGATAATAAAATTAATTTCGCAACGACAAAAAAAATATTCGCAACGGCGTTTAAATCCCGACTTCATTTTTTTTTTTTTAATCAAAAGCGCGCGTTTTGCCTTTGTCGGTCGCCCTCTCTTGCGCTTTTGCCCCAACCGTAGTAAATGCGGTAAAATTTCTCGAAACTGATCCATTTTCTAAACTCATTTTCATAAGCGGACACATCTTCCGGGGCCGGGTGATATGCTCGTCCCAAGTCCAAGATTAGGTTACGAAACTCGATATCTGCGATATTTTTTTTCCGATGGCCGATGGTATGCTCGAGTCAGGCAAGCGATGTAGCATAGTGGTTCGAACGTCAGCAAAATGGATGCAGTTGCCGGATCGGGGGTCTCGCGATTTTAACCATTTTGTAATCAGTCGAGTAGCGTTGTTCTGAAATTTGAGCATCGATAAAATGGTTTACAGTTCGCTGATGGGCGGGAGGGGGCGTGATCTCGATGATTTCGCAATTTATTACGTATGAAATTTTCTGTCGTTAGCATATTATTCCGTCGGTAAATAGTCTTCTTATCTTGCCGATGAACTCGATTTGATTGTCGTTAGCAAATCCTATTTTGACGCGCATTTGTCATATTTCGCCGTTTCAATGTCTGTCGTTCGTAAGACCTTTTCTGGCCTGCCAAATGTATTTCCCCATTAGTCGTTATTTACGAGTATTAGCGGTACGGTACGGTACGGTGCGGTGCGATGCGATGCGGTGGTTGGCTAGCTTCGTATCAATTCGCCATTCGCCATCTGTCTCCGCTCTTTATTTGCCCTTTCGAGTTTCGAGTATGTCCTCTATTCGATTTCGGTTTGTCTCTGTATCTGTATCGCGTACGCGTACGCGTACCTAGTACCTCTACTTACCTATTTACGAATACTACGTGGTGATGGTGTTTTATTTGAACATGGAACACGCAACTCGCGCTGCGCTGCGCTGCGCTGCGTTATGCAATCGAGCCGGTTTCAAGTTGACCGTCTAAATTATGTAATACGAGTACCTATAGCTATAGCAGCTATAGCTATAGCTGTAGCTATCGATATCGCTATCGAATGAAGTAAGAGACACGACGCAACGGTGGTACCTTTCTCAACTAACTACTCGTATCCGAGTGTGCGATTAAAATCTGTCAAATCAGAGTTAGCGGCTGGGGAGCAACGAAATTTCCAACCCCCAAATCTGGTTTGACATACGTGTACACTGTACACGTACTATAGTATAGCTACTCGTACGAGCAAAATAGGTAGTACACGGCTATCTGCCGTTTGGTGTAAGTATTGTAAAATGTTGTACGAGTACGTAATACGTATAGTATAGTATACCGTAACTTCTCGTAGCATTACGACGGCTATCGTTAATTTCTTTTATTCGTGCGACTGACGTGATCGGTGATCACGCTACACTGCAACTTTTCAACTCTCGACTTGTTTTCGAGTTGGCGTTCATCAGTGACCACTCGGCACTCGCGCACAGCCGTACACCAATCAACATGATGAAATGAGTGACCTGCGGTGCGTAAGCATTACGAATTAGGACGTAGGTAGCTAGGTACCTACTACGACGTGCTACATAGCACCTAACTCTACCTAGTACCTATTGTCGACTGTCGACTGTCGAGTACTTCTACCTCTACCTCTACCTGTATGTGAACGTGTACGTCCTACTCTTACGTGTAAGGCTACGTATATTTTGTTATCGCCTTTATTACCAAACGGTATCTGGTATCAGTTAGCACTCGGCAGTTAGACGCAGCCAGTGCCTTATCGTCCTCGCGTCTCGCGTAAAGAGAAACTCTTTGACGCGAGAAATTGAAAAAATTTCAACACACACCCGGGCGTGCCCGTGCTCGCACCCGCGCCCGTGGTTATCAACTACTCGCAAGTACACTTTTAACAACCTGCGGGGCTGTGGCTGTGGCTGCGCTGTACTTGTAGTGTGCCTTGGTGCTAAGAGCCGAACAGCCGAGAGGAGAAATGTTCGACTCGATATTAGCAGATTAGCTGTAGCTGTCGCAGTGTCACTGGCAAATAGCAAATATACCGCATCTGCGCATTAAATAACCAAAAACGAAAAAACCAAACATAGTAGAGCACTACTGACTAGAGGTACGCCGCTTGAGGGTTGTATAGCTGACGACTACGAGCGAGTATACACTATACAGTAGGTACGCTGCGCTGCGCTGTACTTTGTACTCGTAGATGTACGAGACCGACCAACGCAACTTGTCGCGGCGTACACTCGTACCTACCTTAAACCGTTTTCGCCAAAAATATTCGGTTTTATTAGATTTTACGATTTTCACGAATGGCGACTCGTTGCACCCACGATGTAAGTATACTTTGTCTGTCTCGCTCCGAGAAGCAATTTGAATTTGAGACGTCTATCGAATGGCGAATTTGCCCCGTTGCTAGGATAGTAGATAGCATATCGAATACGGCCGGCCTTAACGAAATTAGGTAATCTGTAGTTTGTGAACGTCGCATAGCATAGCATGACACGGCCGAATCGCGTCAAAACGATAACCATCACTCTGGCTCTGGTCGGGGCCCCTGCCCACTGACCATCGCTCCATCTTCGCATCGTAAACGTCACAAGACGACGCCTTCGCCTTCGCTACCGCTACCTTACTGCATGCACCACGCTGCGTTGTGGCTGTGACTCTTTGGCTTGGCTGCGGTGGCGCCGATTTTCTAAATCACCTATTTTACGCTCGGTATACGTAAGCATCTACACCAGTATTTGTACGAGTAACGAGCATGTGCGATTGCGATATGTACTTATTACGCGTACTCGTACTCGTACTGACTACTACGCAGCTACCAACCACCGAGCAACAAGCAGTAGGAAGCTTTCGAGTAGTACCGATACCCATGCAATAATCGAATGTCGTGACATGTGGTGGCATTTCGCGACTGCATTTCTCAAAAGTCAAAAATCAATCGAGTCGGCGTCGCTATCGAGTACCTACGCACCCATAAAAAAAACAGCTAGAGGACGAGCTACTACGAGAGTATACTCGTCCCGTAGGTAGGTGTACTATTCTACGAACGCGACAATCGATCGAATCCATATTCGGGGCGTCTAACAGGTCATCGAGTCGTGAAAAGTCATCATTTTGGTAGGTGCGTCGTGAAAGTCACGATTTTAGCTCAAAATCGACTTCCAATAAACGAAATTTAAAAAAAAATTTCTTTCGAATATTAAAAATTTTTCCATTATTCGAGGTGTCTACCGGTCGCGAAAGTCGCAAAAAAGTCGCGAATTTGCCCAAAAAAAATTATAAAAGTCGTCAATAGGGGGGGGGGGGCATTTTTGTGTCTAAGGCTAGAAAACTGCGTTTAAAAAAGGTCGCGAAAAAGTCACGAATTTGGAGCGGAAGATTTTGTTGGACACGCTGGTATTGCGTATTTGCGGTACTTACGTATACTTACCTACTTACATGTACCTACGTGTATGCATACCCTTAGTTCTAGCAATTGGCAATGGCTGTGCTGGCTAAATCATATGGAAAGTTTTCAGAATTTCAAATGTATCGTAGCTACGAATTTGTACATGCGATCGATTCCCATCGTAGGCCTATTTACCTCGCTACTTACAAATTCATCGTTAGTTCGGTTAGGTGCGAATATCTGGCTACGGGTATTTGCTCGTATTTATTTATTTACGTGCGATTTGCGCGGCGGATTGCCGAACAGATAGCTAATTGGCCATTAGGTGCTCGTCGAATGTGTAGTGTCTCGTATTCGTACTACGTTAACGAAACGCTACATGTAGGTCATGGATACGTTACGTACTCGTAGCTGGACTGGACTGGACTAGACTACGTAGTGCGTAGACGTTGGTTGAAAACGTTATGTCTAGTTGAAAATCATTTCATATTCGTACGCGCCTGGTTATCTACTTGCTACCACTACCACTACCAACAGTGTTATGGTATGGTAGGTACTCGTACTTGTAGATGGTAATACGTGAATACGAGACTTGCGCGTAATTGTACTGGGCTTTCTGCTCATCTGCTCTTCTTCTTCGGTCTTCGGTCTTCGGTCTTCGGTCTTCGCATTTCATATTAAAAGAACGCAGTAGCGAGTAGTTACCACGCCACGGTTCAATTGAAACCGCGGGCAGAAATTTACAAATTCTACGATACCGTATACATATACACCCAACTACCCATCGACCATTTGTCTGATAAAAAGACGAGCAACGTTTCTCGCTGTTTCCAACAATCACGTACGTTGTAACTTTTGAAGCGCCAATTGCCAAAAGTCGACTAAAATTGTACCTGTAGTTTACTCTTTTAGAGCCGATTGATGTTGTATTCGTAATTCGTTAAGTGGAAAAAAGAAACAAACGAAGAAATACGACGCTTTAACGATAAAGAATAGGTACGACTCTGACTGGGGAAACGAAGGAAATGCCCGTTGTTAAGCGTCTAGACTTGTTTGGTGGTGCGAGGAGCGAGGCCGATGGCCGTCGCCGTAGTAGGTAATCGATTAATCCCAAAAATTTGATAAGAACAGAATTCGTACTGGGCTACGCTACGCAGGTAGTTGTACTAGTAGATAAGGTACATCTACGTTTACCTTGTTGGCGAGGTTTTCCTTTTTTCGCACGTCAAATTCCAAGGAGGCATCTTCGTCGAGGTCCGAGGGTAATCTTGGCTCGGCGAAGAATCGAACACTATCGACGAGGTTGCGCGGCGCGGCGCCATACGCCGGACGACGATTGCCGTTGAACGTGCAATCTCGTCTCGAAGCGGAAAACGTGTTAGTCGAAAATTTCCCGTCCGCGACATGAAAACCATATTACTTCGGGTTCCGGGCGCCGCAATCGATAGCCTTACACCTTAGATAGCTAATCTTAGGTACGACGAGGTACCTCTAATTATTCGGCGGCATTACATCTTCCGAAAGTGTAAGTAAGTACGAGACTACGTGTTGATAGGTATTTGCGTGGCGGTAGCGATGGCGATAGCGTCGCGACATTTCCGGCCATTCGTGCGCCGCGCCGCGCCGCCGTAGCGTCTTGGTCTTGGCCAAGGACGGCCCGGCCTCCGCCGCGCCGGACCGAACCGTCTGGTCTGCGCGTCATTGCGTTCTGACCGTAAGTCACCAGTCACTAGCCATCTTAGCCATCGTGCTGCTGGTCATTTTGTCAAGTAATTCGCAGTGCGCTGCTTCTAGTTACTCGTCGCTCGCTCGTGTTGGTAGTTGGTATTGGTGGGAGGTGTTGCGGACTTGCGGTGGTGTTAGCCCCTATCCTGCCATAGGTGTCATGAGACTTTTAAAAACTAATATCATAGAAATGTTTCTCATGAACTGAGCAATTCAGGTCACCTCTTGTAACCCCGCCTTTTTTAAATATTTTTCTACGTAACCACAGACAAAATATATGAGAACGGACACTAAGAAAACAAAATTTGAAAAAAACAAGGAGTGTACCGTCAACTGATTGTACTCCACCCCCGCAGCCAGAAAACACTTTCAAAATATCCCTACCTATCCTGGGGGGTTCTACCATCCAACATCTCTGGAGGGGTCTCAAAGGTATGAGGGGGAAAAGTGGGCATAGAAGAACGAGTGCCTTGTCTGCTGATTGTACTCCCCCATAGCAACCGGAATACG